>CM070778.1:63940655-64198155 GCA_036346955.1 Dipus sagitta | reverse complement strand
GAATGCAATGGCGTGGACACACTAACTTCAGTCATAGAGCTTTGGGTTATAGTCCTGACTCCTGTGTTCTCTTCATGTGGAACCCTGAGCAAGTCATTTAATCTAATCTCAGTTTCCTCATCTGTAAACAAAGGTAATGACAACACCCATCTCTTTTTTTAACTTTTAAAAATTTTTCGAAGTAGGGTCTCACTCTAGCCCAGGCTGACCTGGAATTCACTCTGTATTCTTAGGGTGGCCTTGAAGTGATGGTGATCCTCTTAACTCTGCCTCCCGAGTGCTGGGATTAAAGGTGTGCACCACCACACCTGGCCCATCTCTTAGGATTTTGAGAATTGAGTAATCTAATGCAAACCTACATCTTAGTACACACCTCTGAGAAGTTGTCTATTCCTATCAGGATGACCATGATGATGAAATAGGCAAGCTTGATTATTATTATTATTTTTTTTTGGTTTTTCGAGGTAGGGTTTCACTCTAGCCCAGGCTGACCTGGAATTCGCTATGGAGTCTCAGGGTGGCCTCGAACTCACGGCGATCCTCCTACCTCCGCCTCCCGAGTGCTGGGATTAAAGGCGTGTGCCACCACGCCCGGCAAGCTTGATTATTTTTAAAGAGTGTATTTAACTATATTTAACAGCACTTTGCATGCTAATATATAACAAGCCCTTGCAGCTGAAGAAGTCCCTCAGAGGGATCATACATGATTTTACCAAAGTTCCCCATGTGGTAAATATTGGGGCTTTTGTGTGCTAGCTTGTGTAGGTGAAAGTTAGGAATGACACTATCATCCAGCTGAGATAATATCTTTTACAGTGCTTGGTGAATAGCAATGTGTTCTACAAGAGATTATGATTGCGATTATACAGACTACTTCTATAACTATAAGTACTTGGAGAATGGGACCACTATAGTCATCCTAGACCTCCTAGCTACTAGAAAGGTACTTAACACATAGTGTCTATGAATAGAAAAGAAACAAGTAGAACAAATGAGATTTAAGTGAAATTTAAGAGGCATAAAAATCCTGATATAACAAGTTGATGTTGTTTGGATCCTGATTAAAACAAATATCCAGCAAGAACATATTTCTGGCACTTAATCAAATTTGAATAATACAGACTAGGTTTTTTTTTTTTTGGTTTTTCAAGGTAGCGTCTCACTCTAGTCCAGGCTAACCTGGAATTTGCTATGCAGTTTCAGAGTGGCCTAGAACTCACTGTGATCTGCCTACCTTTTCCTTCTCAGTGCTGGAATTAAAGGCATGCATCACTATGCCTGGCCAGACTATTTTTTTTAAGCAAGTCCATCAACTGGCCTTTTTTTTTAATGCAAGAGAGAGAGAGAGAATTGGCAAGTCAGGGCCTCCAGCTGCTATACTCAAACTCCAGACACATGTACCATCTTATGTGCATGTGCAACCTTGTGTGCTTGCATCACCTTGTGTCTGGCTTATATGGGATCTGGAGAGTTGAACATGGATTGTGAGATTTTGTTTGTTGTTATTGTTATGAACATGGATTGTGAGCTTTTGTTTGATGTGAATATGGGTCCTTAGGCTTTGCAGGCAAGTGCCTTAACTGCTAAGCCATATTTCTAGCCCAAGCTGGTTTGCTATTATTTATTTTCTAACTTTCTTTAAGTGAAGATAATACCTTAAAGTTTTAATCTGAGTGTGATGGTAGGTAGGATTGCTGTGAGTTTGAGCCCAGCCTGAGACTGCATAGTAAATTCCTAGGCTAGAGCGAGACCCTACCTTGGAAAAACAAACAAACAGTTTTACATCTATAATTTTCAAAAAAAAATGTGCATGTATTTTCTCACTAGTGCCTTTATGAAAGTTCCTTGGGAATTCAAGATGCTATCACATTGCAGTGACTCTCCACCACCAACAACTTATGAAAAACTTGAAGTGTACAGAAACATGGAAGCACTTACACAGCAGACCTGTATGAGTCCACCATGAACATTTTGTGTATTTATACAGGTCTCTTGTGATTGTTGCGCTAAGACTTACAGGCTGTTATGTTGGAGACTGACGAAAATGTCATGCAGGATCTCTAGAAGATTAAGCTTCAGCTATGAAGTAAGTATAGATGGATGAAAACCAGGGCAAGCCTTGTATAACTGACTTCCTTGTTGCTGTGAAAGAACACCTGACAGAAGCAAGGGAGGGAAGGTTGTTTGGTCCCATGGTTTCTGAGAGCTGCAGTGTATCATGGTGGGTGAGGCCTGTGGAGTGGCTCTGTTGGCAGTGGGAGTGTGTTGCAGTGACTGTTCACATGATGGCTAAGGCCAGAACTAGGAACTGGGCTGTGACTGTGAAAGACCCGCCCCCCCCCCCCGTGACCTACTTCCATTTATGGAGGCTACTCTTCGTAATGGTTCCACAGCTTCCACAAATAGCCAGGGAATAACTGCTGTGAGCCTGACAGGGACATTTCAGATTCACACTAAAGCATGCCTCCTGCATAAAATGCAACCTCCATTTGTCTAATGAACTTGCATGACACAGGAATGACTTTTCCGAAACCATTTATTCTACTCTTGGATTAAAGAACAATCTTGTAGCAGTCCCTGCTACTACACTAAGGAAACTAATTATTTGAAGGAAATATCTCCAGCTGAGTGTGTCTTTGAGGTGCAAGATTACAAACTTCCTGCCCTGCTTGACACTTGATCCCAACACTGCCCCAGCATAGAGGGCTGATGATGGCAGCTGGGGATGTGTGTGAAGGAGAAGGAGGACACAGCGGCACCAGCAACCAAAACTTCCTCAGATTTAAAAGTGTCACCAAAGCAATTGGAGACCAAAGAGACTAACATTGGTCCTTTCTTTCTCCCCTCCCTTTCTCTCCTACTTTGCTTTGTTATCCCAATGGTGGGGATGGAACCCAGGGCCTCTCATCCGCTAGGCAAGTGCTCTGTACTGAGATTCAGCTCAGGTCCATATTGGACATATCCACTAGGTAAACTCTTTCCCATTGAATAAGTACAAACTCTGGTGATAACCTAGGCTTAGAGGAGGAACACACACATTGTTATGGTCAGGAAGTAGCACCATACTTTAAGTCACTTTAAGACTACCATTTGGACTTTGCAATACTAGAGGCTATGGTTTGTGCCATGTATGGCATAATAATTAAGTTACTTGTTAAAAAATATATTTTAAAGTAAAATAATCTTTATTATATACAGATTATATTCAAATAAAACACTCTACTCTATGGAATAAGTCCCAGCTTTTCCCTGAACCCACAAGAGAATCTAAATTGTGGCCTTCTCTAGAAGGGCATTAGACACACACACACGCATGCATGAACCTGATTCCATGGGATTTTGCCAGTATCATCTGATACTGTGCACTTCACACTTTAAGCTCTGGCTTTGGCTTCTCTGGTCCAGGAGGCCCAAGTCTGGGCAGGTGCACAGCAGTCAGTCAATTTCCATCTTCTTACTTTGCAAAGACTAGGTGAAGGCTTGCCACTCTGCTGGGTAAAAATGTTTACAGACGTTAATCTTACTCCAAATCTGTTTTGGAGTATCTTGATAGTAATTCTTCTCATCCCGGGCAATGGCCTTATAGTCCTCTCCATGGTTCTCCACCAAGTAATGAACATAGTCAAGGAGGTCTTGAGACAGGGTATTTCCTTTCTTTTCTGGGAGGCTGGCTTTTTACCTCCAGTTCATTTAGCTCATAGGGCTTCTGCACCAGTGCTTTGGGCTTCTCCTCCACGTCCACCTCCATGGCCTTCGCCTTTCTCTTACAGAGGGGACACCGCCTTGTTGGAGTCCGTGGCCAACCCCATTTCCGCCAGGCTCTGCCACACGGATTTGGTATGGTCCCAGGCAAGTCGGATGTGGGAGCCTTTATAGGTGGTGTGGCCTTCTGTCAAGCGTTCCTGTTTAGATGCTTCCGGTTGACATTGTAATCAAACTTCTGCCTCTGGGGGCTGGAGAGATGGCTTAGCGGTTAAGGCGTTTGCCTGCAAAGCCAAAGGACCCTGGTTCAATTCCTCAGGACCCACGTAAGCCAGGGACACATGCATCTGGAGTTTGTTTACAGGGCTGGAGGCCCTGGCATGCCCATTCTCTCTCCACCTGCCTATTTCTGTATCTATCTCTCCCTCCCAAATAAAAATAAAATATTAAAAAAAAACAACAAAAAAAACCCTTCTGCCTCTGAGTCTTGCCCCTGGCCTTTGGCATCGTGCTGCTGACCACAGCACCAACCGCTCAATGCTGATGCCTCACCACATGCTAACTTTTCTCCCCTAAAAAATATTTTTTTATGTGTTTAAAGACATAACAGTATCCCTTGCCACTGAAAACAAACTCCAGGCACTGGCTTTATGTGGGTACTGGGAATTGAACCTGGGCCAGTAGGCTTTGCAAGCAAGTGCCTTAAAGTGGTGAGACATCTGTCCATTGCCTAATACTAGTTTCTGAAATGCAAGATCCTCAATCTTTAAACCTGCAAAAAGCAACAGTCCAGGCTGCCTTGACCAGAGCTGTATAGAATACAGGTTCAGAAGATTTGTTCAGTTCCAAAAGTTTCCTGCAGTGAGCTGAGCCCATGGTTAACTGAGGGAGGAAGTCCTTCCTCCACTGGTGGTGGACTACAGGTAAAGAAGTTCTGAGATAATACCGGGCTATTTGCCTGGCTGCATGTACTACTTGATGGTGTGTGCTTTTGTCCTGGCTGCCTTTGCTACTTGCTTGTGCATGCTTTTATCATTTTGGCTGTTCTTCGTGAACATTGTATCCCACAGAGTGTCATCTGCCTTCAAATCTAGACTGGAGAGCACTAGCTGTCTGGGAATCTTCCAGGCCTTTAGTGCCAGAAAGGGGCTGCTCAGGAACCCAGCTTTGTGGACTGAGCAACTACTGTGTTCTTTCACTCTCCAACCTGCAGGACAGCTGTGGTTAGATTACATATTCATTTTATCAGTTCTGGTCCTCTAGAGAGCCATGACGAATACAGGGGCCTAAATAATCCTCATTGGATTTGAGTCATTTTTGAGGAACTGATTAGTTTTCAGGGCACTTACTACAGGCTGCACAGTACATGATGGCAGTTCACATTTTCCCTTCCCACTTCTGAGGAGCTTAGCCTTAGGGAAGTAGCCATTGGCTGCAGGCCTATGTATGAATCTATGCTGGTCCAAAGTTTGGGAATGTGGGAGGGAAAAAGGAATTGAAAGAAAATCACATCAAACTGGAATTGGGCAGGGCTGGAATGCAAAACAAACAATAAAAAAAATAAATAAAGGCTGGCTGTGGTGCTTGCACCCCAAAGCCCAACTGGAGAGCAGAGATACACCTCTCCTACATACCAGAGCTGACCAGAAGCTGCTTAAATCTGGAGTTAGGAAGAGTATGACCTCTGAGAATGGCCACCCAGCACAGGAGAAGGGTTTCATTTATAATCTGAGTTCTGAGTCATTTTCTGTCTTCTAAGCTCCATTATTAGTCCTTGTAGCTCCACTCCTCTACCAGTGTGTGGTACCAGCCAGACCAGACTTGATTGCATCCATGGTTCTGGTCTGTACAGCTGTAGGTCTTGGGTGTGATGGGGGTGCAGAATGTTCCTGGAAAGCTTGAAGCAGGCTCTTGGACATATTGAGGACCCCGGCCATTATGAGCACATCAGTGGAGTCCCATTGTTAGCACACAGCTAACATCTTTGCTTTGGGACACTGATGGCTGTGAGGGATGATCCTGCACTTCACCAATCAGTAGCCCAAAATATGGCTGCAGCTCATGCAGGAGGCAGTTGGGTGGAGGAAGAATGTGAGGGAAGAGAGTTAAGTTTGATAGAGTATGAAGTTAAATTTTGAGAAAGGTTGAACCTTGTAAGAAATCTACCTCCCCACCTAATAAGATGTTTTGGCACCTGAAAAACAACTGGATTTGATATTAATTTGGCTAACTGGACTATGATAAATTATACTAAAATTATTGGTTCACATATTCCACTCCTTAACAGGTGGTGAAATAGTGGCCGTCAACCCTTCTATGCACTGTAGAGCATTGGTCACTAGATGGCACTGCAATATCAGGAATGAAATTGTGGCTTGAAGTTTATTTTCTTCAGGGGATGTCTCTCCAAACTGGTCTAAAATCAGGTTACCACACATCAAAGGATCACAGGTAGCCCTTGTGACTAGAAGTTGGGGACAGTCAGGAGCAAGGTTATTTCTTTGTTAGCAATGTAACAATAGATTTTTTTTAGAGAAGAATCTTTAAACAATTTATCTTTCTGCTTTTGACAGTTTCATACATTTTATATATATATATATATATATGCCATCTCTCCAGCCCCATTGTATATATTTTGACCATATTTCCTCCAACTCCCTTCTCTTTTTTTAAACTTAAAAAAAATCTTTTTAAAAAATCTTATATTTATTTATTAGAGAGAGAGGGAGGGGGAAGAGAATGGGTACATCAGGCCTCCAGCCCCTGCAAACGAACTCCAGACACATGCACCACCAGGTGCATCTGGCTTACATAGGTCCTGGGGAGTTGAACCTAGGTCCTTAGGCTTGACAGGCAAGCACCTTATCCGCTAAGCCATCTCTCCAGCCCTTTTAAAATTTTTTTATAATTAACAAATTCCATAATTGTAAACAATATCCCATGGTAATTCCCTCCCTCCCCCCACTTTCCCCTTTGAAACTTTACTCTCCATCATATCCCCTCCCCCTCTCAATCAGTCTCTCTTTTATTTTGATGTCATGATCTTTTCCTCCTATTATGATCTTGTGCAGGTAGTGTCAAGTGCTGTGAGGTCATGGATATCCAGGCAATTTTGTAAGGAGTCCTACCTTTCCTTCCGCTTTTACATTCTTTCAGCCACCTCTTCTGCCATGGACCCTGAGCCTTGGAAGGTGTGATAGAGATATTGCAGTGCTGAGCACTCCTTTGTCACTTCTTCTCAGCACCATGATGCCTTCTGAGTCATCCCAAGATCACTGCCATCTGAAAAGAGAAAGATCTCTAATGAGAAAGTGAGAGTAGCATTAATATATGGGTACTAACATTAAAAGAAGTGCTTACTGGGCAGCTTGATGAGCATAGTATATACATTTAGCCAGACAGCAGCAGATGTTACATCCCTAGGGCTCATGACTACCCCTGTTTTAAGTTTTCAGTATCAGGGATGTATTCCCTCCCATGGAGAGGGTCTCCAGTCAAGTTAGAGGGCAGTTGGTTTCTCTCAAACAGATGTGCCACTATTGTACCCATTGGCTCATTTGGCCTGGCTGGCCAAATATAAGGCTTGCAGTATTCACTGTGGAGTATCTTCATTGGTGTTTTCTCTCTCTCCCATTGAGCTGCATGCAGTGTGGCTTTTTCCAGCTTTCTGTCACCTGGTGTATGTCAAGGAGGTTTTCAGCTCAGTCCCAGCAGGATTTCTCAGTGATTTTGCAGCCCAAGTATGTGGAGTCTTCAGCAATAGGGTCTTACCAACTATTCATGGTGGGAAACCAAGGGCCTTGCCAATGGCCTGTAATGTTTTGGGGGCATCAGGGAACTCCATGGCCAACAACTCACTGGGAGGTATCCTATCTCTGGCACTGAAAATTTTCTAGTAACAATCTATGTCTCCTATGTATTCCATTGTCCAAAAAAGTAGGTTTCCATATGATTTATTTATATTCTCTTAGATTTTGATTAGCCTCCCTCCATCTTTCCTTTATTCAGTCTCTTCCCCTGACCTCCCTTAGGCCTTTTCACCCCCATTAATCTATTGTTCTACTTACATATACACAATACCATCCTATTAAGTCCCCCTCTCCCTTCCTTTCTATCCCCCTTTTTTACATAATTTTTTGTTCATTTTTATTTATTTATTTGAGAGTGACAGAGACAGAAAGAGGCAAAGAGAGAGAGAGAGAGAGAGAGAGAGAGAGAGAGAGAGAGAGAGAAATGGGTGTGCCAGGGCTTCCAGCCACTGCAAATGAACTCCAGACATGTGCACCCTCTTATGCATCTGGCTAACGTGGGTCCTGGAGAATCAAGCCTCAAACTAGGGTCTTTAGGCTTCACAGGCAAGTGCTTAACCGCTAAGCTATTTCTCCAGCCCCCTTTCTATCCCCTTTATATCTCCTTTCTAGCTTACTAGCCTCTGCTACTGAGTTTTCTTCCTACTCACACAGAAGTCCAATCATCTATAGCTAGGATCCACATATGAGAGAGAACATGTGACATTTGGCTTTCTGGGCCTGGGTTACCTTGCTTAGTATAATCTTTTCCAGATGCATCTATTTTCCTACAAATTTCATAACTTCAGTTTTCTTTACTCCATTGTGTAAATGTGACATATCTTCATTATCCACTCATCAGTTGAGGGACATCTAGGCTAGTTCCATTTCTTAGCTATTGTGAATAGAGTGGAAATAAACTTGGTTGAGCAAGTAGATCTAAAGTAATGAGATGAGTCCTTAGGATATATGCCTAGGAGTGCTATAGCTGGGTCATATGGTAGATCTATTATTAGCTGTCTCAGGAACCTCCACACTGATTTCTACAATGGCTGGACCAGACTGCATTCCCACCAACAGTGTAGAAGGGTTCCTCTTTTTCCGCATCCTTGCCAGCATTTATGGTCATTTGTTTTCATGATGGTAGCCAATCAGATAGGAGTGAGATGAAATCTCAATGTAGTTTTAATCTGCATTTCCCTGATGACTAGGGATGTAGAACATTTTTTTAGATGTTTATATGCCATCCATATTTCTTCTTTTGAGAACTCTCTATTTAGTTTCATAGCCCATTTTTTAATTGGGTTCTTTGATTTCTTATTGTTTAATTTTTTGAGTTCCTTGTATAACCTAGATATTAATCCTCTATCAGATGTATAGCTGGCAAAGATTTCTCCCATTCTGTAGGTTGCCTCTTTGCTTTATTCACAGTGTCCTTTGCTGTACAAAATTTTTGTAATTTCATGAGGTCCCAGTGGTTAATCTGTGGCTCTATTGCCTGATCAATTGGGGCTATATTCAGAAAGTCTTTACCAAAACCAATATGTTGAAGGGTTTCCCCAACTTTTTCCTCTAGCAGGTTCAGAGTTTCAGGTCTGATATTGAGGTCTTTGATCCATTTGGATTTAATTCATGTGCATGGAGAGAGATAAGGATCTTTTTTCATCCTTCTATAGATACATATCCAGTTTTCCCAGCACAATTTGCTGAAGAGGCTGTCTTTTCTCCAATGAGTATTTTTGGCATTTTTATTGAATATCAGGTGGCTATAGCTACCTGAGGTTACATCTGGGTCCTCTATTATGTTCCATTGATCTACATGTCTGTTTCTGTGCCAGTACCATGCTGTTTTTGTTACTATGGCTCTGTAATATAGGCTAAAATCAGGTATGGTGATACCACCAGCCTTATTTTTGTTGCTCAAAATTGTTTTAGATATTCGAGATTTTTTTGTGCTTCCAAATGAATTTTTGGATTTTTTTTTCTATTCCTGTAAAGAATGCCATTGGAATTTTGATGGGGATTGCATTAAATGTGTAGATTGCTTTTGGTAAGATTGCCTTTTCACAATATTGATTCTTCTGATCTGAGAACAAGGGATGTCTTTGCATTTCCTAGTGTTTTCTGTAATTTCTCGCTTGAGTGTTATAAAATTTGCATTGTAGAGATCTTTATTTCCTTAGTTAGGTTTATTCCCAGGTACTTTTTTTTGATGCAATTGTGAATGGGAGTGATTCTCTGATTTCATCCTCTGTGTGTTTGTTGTTATCATAAAGGAAGGCAACTGATTTCTGAGTGTTTATTTTGAATCCTGCTATATGGCTGTAGATGTTTATCAGCTCTAACAGCTTTCTGGTAGAGTCTTTAGGGTCCTTTATGTATAGAATCATGTCATCTGAAAATGATGATAACTTGACCTCTTCCTTTCCAATTTATATACTGTTTACATGTGTCTCTTGCATTATTGCTATGGCTAAGACTTCCAGTAGTATATTAAATAAAAGTGGGGACAGAGGACACCCTTGTTTCATTCCTGATTTTAGTAGAAAAGCTTCAAGTTTATCTTCATTTAGTAATATGTTGGTTGTAGACTTGTCATAAATAGCCTTTATTATGTTGAGATATATTCCTTCTATTCCCAGTCTCTGTAGGCTTTTATTATGAAGGGATGTTGGATTTTGTCAAATGCTTTTTTTGCATCTAATGAGATGATCATGTGATTTTTGTCCTTTAGTCCATTTATATAATGTATTACTTTTTTTTTTTTTTTTTTGGTTTTTCGAGGTAGGGGTTTCACTGTAGCCCAGGCTGACCTGGAATTCTCTATGTAGTCTCAGGGTGGCCTTGAACTCATAGCAATCCTCCTACCTCTGCCTTCTGAGTGCTGGGATTAAAGGTGTGTGCCACTATGCCTGGCTAATTTATTACATTTATTGATTTGCATATGTTGAACCATTTCTGCATCTCTGGAATAAAGCCTACTTGGTTGGTGTGAATGATCTTTCTGATATATTCTTGTATTGTTTGCCAATATTTTGTTGAGAATTTTTGGATCTATGTTCATGAGGGAGACTGGTCTATAACTTTCTTTTTTTTGTTCTGTCTTTGCCTGGTTTTGGTATCAGGGTGATGCTGGCTTTGTAGAAGGAGTTTAGTAGGATTCCTTCTTTTTCTATTTTATGGAAAAGTTTAAGAAGCATTGGTGTTAATTCTTCCATGAAGGTCTGGTAAAATTCACCATTGAACATCTGGGCCTGGACTTTTTTTAGTTGGGAGATTTTTGATAACTGCTTGGATCTCCATACTTCTTATAGGTTTATTTAAGTGGTTAATTTCATCTTGATTTAATTTAGGTAGGTCATATAAATCAAGGAAATCATCCATTTCTTTCAGGTTTTCATACTTAGTGGAGTATATGTTCTTATAGTATGTCCCTAAGATTTTTTTGTATTTCTCTTGTATTTGTTGTGCCTTTTTCATCTTGAATTTTATTAATTTGTGTCTGTTCTCTCTCTCTCTCTCTCTTTCTTTCTTTCTTTCTTTTTTTTTTTTTTTTTGGTTTATTGAGGTAGGGTCTCACTATAGTCCTGGCTGACCTGGAAATCACTATGTACTCTCAGGGTGGCCTCGAACTCATGAGCATCCTCCTACCTCTGCCTCCCCATTGTGGGATTAAAGGCATGTGCCACCACGCCCGGCTTCTTCTATCTTTCTTTTGGTCAGATTTGGTAAGGTTTTATCAATCTTGTTTATCCTTTCAAAGAACCAACTCTTTGTTTCATTGATTCTTTGGATTGTTTTTTTGGTTTCTATTTCATTAATTTCTGCCCTAATCTTTATTATTTCTTCCCACCTACTGATTTTCAGTTTGCCTTGTTCTCTTTTTCCAAGGCTTTAAGGTGAAGCATTAAGTTGTTTACTTGCAACCTTTCTAATTTCTTAACACAGGCACTTAAAGCTATAAATTTCCCTCTTAGGACTGCCTTCATTGTGCCCCAAAGGTTTTGATATGTTGTGTTCTCATTATCATTTGACTCTATGAATTTTTTGATTTCCTTCTTGATTTCTTCATTGACCCATTCATCATCTAGTAGTGTATTGTTTAGTTTCCATGATTTTGTGTGTGCTCTATAGCTTTTCTTGCCATTGATTTGTAGTTTGATCCCATTGTCATCAGATAAAATGCAAGGAATTATTTCAATTTTCCTGGATTTATTAAGATTTGTTTTGTATCCTAATATATGGTCTATTTTAGAGAATGTTCCATGTGCTGCTGAAAATAATGTATATTCTGCAGCATTTGGATGAAATGTCCTGTTAGGTCCATTTGTTCTATAACCTCATTTAATCTTGATGCCTTTCTGTTTGTTTTTTGCCCGTATGGCCTGTCAGTTGATGAGAGTGGGGTGTTGAGGTCACCCACTACAACCTTGTTTGGTGTTATATGTGACCTTAGTTCTAATAGTGTTTGTTTGATGAAGTTGGGAGCCCCTGTGTTAGATGCATGTATGTTTAGGATTGTAATACCCTCCTGTTGGAGTGTGCCTTTAATTAATATAAAGTGACCTTCCTTATCTGTCATATCTAATGTTGGACTGAAATCTACCTTGTCAGATGTTAGGATAGCAATCCCTGCTTGTTTTCTAGGCCCATTTGCTTGAAACACTGTTTTCCAACCTTTCACCCTAAGATAGTGTCCATCCTTTGTAGAAAGGTGAGCTTCTTGGAGGCAACAAATTGAAGGATCCTGCTGTTTAACCCAGTCTGCAAACCTATGTCTTTTGGTTGGGGCATTGAGGCCATAGATATTAAGAGTTATTATTGAAAGGTGTGTATTTATTTTTACCATTTTTTGTTTTGTTTTGTAGTGCTTCTGGTTTTACCTTCGGTCTCTTGTATTAATGAGTATTTGAGTATGGTTTGTTTTTTCTAGGTTCCTTCTATGTGCGCTTTTCTTTCTCTTCAGCATGGAGGATCCTTTCAAGTATTTTCTGTAGAGTTGGTTTCGTCCTCAAATATTCCTTTAGCCTGCTTTTGTTGTGGAATGTCCTTATTTCAATGCCTTTTTTTTTTGTTTGTTTATTTGTTTATTTGTTTTTTTGAGGTAGGATCTCTCTCCAGCCCATGCTGGCCTGGAATTCACTATGTAGTCTCAGGCTGGCCTCAAACTCACATTGATTCTCCTGCCTTGGATTGCTGAGTGCTGGGATTCAAGGTGTGTGCAACCATGCTTGGCCCTGGAACACTTTTTCTTTTCAAATATTTTTATTAACAATTTCCATGATTATAAACAATATCCCATGGTAATGCCCTCTGTTCCCCCACTTTCCCCTTTGAAACTCCATTCTCCATCATATCCCCTCCCCCTTTCAATCAGTCTTTTTATTTTTATGTCATGATCTTTTCCTCCTCTTATGATGGTCTTGTGTAGGTAGTGTCAGGTACTGTGAGGTCATGGATATCCAGGCCATTTTGTGTCTGGGGGAGCATGTTAAAAGGAGTCCTACCCTTCCTTTGGCTCTTACATTCTTTCCATATTCTTAACTAATGTTGGACTGATGTCTACCTTGTCAGATATTAGGATAGCAACCCCTGCTTGTTTTCTAGGCCCATTTGCTTGAAACACCATTTTCCAACCTTCCACCCTAAGATGGTGTCCATCTGTTGTAGAAAGGTGAGTTTCTTGGAGGCAACAAATTGAAGGATCCTGCTTTTTAACCCAGTCTGCAAACCTATGTCTTTTGGTTGGGGCATTGAGGCCGTTGATATTAAGAGATATTGTTGAGAGATGTGCATTTATGTTTGCCATTTTTTTGTAGTTCTTTTAGTTTTATCTTTGCTCTCTTGTGTTAACTAGTATTTGAGTATTTGTTTTTTTCAGGTTCCTTATATGTGTGCTTGTCTTTCTCTTCAGCATGGAGGATTCTTTCAACTATTTTCTGTAGAGCTGGTTTTGTCTTCAAATATTCTTTTAGCCTGCTTGTGTTGTGGAATGTCCTTATTTCTTCATCTATTTGAATGGATAGCTTTACAGGATAAAGTAATCTTGGTTGACAGTTGTTATCTTTTTGAACTTGGAATATATCACTCCAAGTCCTTCTGGCTTTTAAAGTTTGTGTTGAGTAATCTGCTGTGATCTTGATGGGCTTGCCTTTGTATGTAACTTGATTTTTCTCTCTGACTGCTTTCAATATTTTTTCTTTGGTTTGTGTGTTTGGTAGTTTGATTATAATATGGCGAGGAGAGGTTCTTCCCAAGTTTTGACTGGCTGGTGTCCTAAAAGATTCCTGTATCTGCATTGGCACCTCTTTCCCATTTTGGGGGAAGTTTCCTTCTATGATTTTGTTGAAAACATCTACTATGCCTTTTGAGTGAAAACACCTACTATGCCTTTCTCCTTCTACTATACCCTGACTTCTTATGTTAGATCTTTTCACAGTGTCCTGAATATCTTGAAATTCCCATTCATACTTTCCTATTAGTTTTTCTTTCTCTTTGTTGGACTGTATTAGATCTGCCACCTGGTCTTCTAGTTTAGATATTCTGTCCTCTCCTTCATCCATTCTACTCGTGAGATTTTCTACAGTGTTTCTTATTTCATTAACTGTGTTCTTCATTGCTAGTAATTCTGAGTGGTTTTTCTTTATTATTTCTATTTCCTTATTTATGTCTTGTATTAACCTCTATATTTCATTAAATTGGTTTCCTGTGTCTTCTTTGATTCCTTTGATTTCTTCTTTGACTTCTTTGAGCATATTTATAATCATTCTTTTGAAATCTTTATCAGGCATTTCCTCTAAGTCATTCTCACTGGAGGTCTTTTCTGATGTATTAATACTTTTTGGTGGATTTATAGTGTCTTGATTTTTGTGTTATAATGTATATATTTTTGCATCTTAGATTAATTTAATGCTTGGGTTTTTTTAGTTAGCTGCAGTATTATTAGATGTATCAATCAATCTGATGTTTTATATCTTCAGGGTAGGAGCTTAAGGTGCTAGGTGTGGCTCTCAGGAATCTCAGAGTATTTACAAAAGTGACCCTAGGTGTTGGTTTTGGCTGCTATGAGAGTATTCAAAAAGGCTGAGTGGAACAAAATACAGGATGATTCTAAAATTTAACTAAACAATGTCCACATTCAATGAAAAACAGCACAGAATATTTATGCAAGAGTAGGTATTATGACAACCAGATCCTCTAACTAAGTCACTGTCCCTTAGGTTGTGTGGTGCTCCACACCCTTAATCCTGTCAACAAGGAGGTTAAGATTTCTGGTCTGTTGAGGGTTCCAAGTCAGCTTATGACCAAGTGAGACCCTTCCCTAATGAACAACAGAAGAGGAAACAAAGCCACTATAAATCAGGAAGCAATAAATAACAAGGCCAAAATATAGCTTATTTAAGAATGACAAATCCGACCATCCATCAGATTTAACATATAATTTATCCTGATATGGAAGTTGCAATTAGCACTTCCAGTTCAGGCCTATATACCAGGCTTATTTGGTGGGTACTGACCTGTTGTAATTCCAGTTACCTTTTGGCATGATTTTGGTCTCAGTTATGCTGCGCTCCTGCTTGGGTACCTCTTTGGTGCACTGTGGGTTCAAGTAGGCTGACTGGGTCATTGGATATCTGCTCTGGTCGCTGGTGCTGGGTGCTGTGAGCTTCCTTCCTCTGGTCTTTGGTGCTTGTTGGTGCTTGCGCTGGCAGTGGGGGAGGGGAGGCTCTGGATGGTGGCTCTAGTTCTCCTGCTGGTCCACATGATCCTCTACCTTGTTATCTGATACTCCATTGTTCGCTGCAGTTCTCCACATGTTTTGATTTTGCGAAGAGTTGTGGTGTGAGTGGAAAATCCCCTCACCTGGCTTTTCCTGTGGCTTAGGCCAAGCCTTGAAGTTGTGGCCCCATGGACCTGGTGCCACCGCTGCTGGAGTCACTTCTGCCTGCCTATGTGGGCTCTGGATGCTCTGGATCTCTCTTACTTCTCTGCTGCCATCGGTAATTTGTTATACACCTCACTTTTGGTAGAAGAGCATATTTGGTGGTTTTTTTTTTTTTTTGGCTTTTTCTCCCTAGGCTGCTTTGGCATGGTTCCTACACCACCATCTTAACCACACATTTTTTTTTTTAAGGAAGGGTTTCACTCAAGCCCAGGCTGACCTGGAATTCACTACATAGTCTCAGGGTGGCCTTTACTCACAGTGATCCTCCGACCTCTCCCTCCTGTGTGGGCTGGGATTAATGGCATGATAAGCCAATTTCATCTTTTGGCTATTGTGAATGTTGTAGCAGCAAACATGGACAGGTATGCACATGTCTCTGTGGTATGCTGGTTTAGGACATATACGTAGGGTTATTATGGCTTGATCATATCATAGCTCTGTCTGTCTATATATGTCTTGGGAAAAAGTTTCATGTTACAGGATGGCCTCAAACCTGCTACACAGCCAAGGATGACATAAAACTTCTGATCCTCCTGCTTCAGATCCTGAGTGCTGGGATTGCAGGAATGTGCAGATATTCATGGTTTCTGCAAAGATGTGGATTGAAACTTGGGATTTCTTTCAAAAATTTTTGTTGTTGTTGTTTATTTTTATTTATTTATTTATTTAATATTTATTTATTTATTTATTTGAGAGTGACAGACAGAGAAAGAGGTGCATAGATAGAGAGAGAATGGGCATGTCAGGGCCTCTGGCCACTGCAAACGAACTCCAGACATGTGCACCCCCTTGTGCATCTGGCTAATGTGGGTCCTGGGGAATTGGGCCTCGAGCCATGGTCCTTAGCCTTCACAGGCAAGCGCTTAACTGCTAAGCCATCTCTCCAGCCTGGGATTTCTTTTTTTAATTATTTGAGGGAGAGAGAGAGAGAGAGAGAGAGAGAGAGAGAGGAGAGAGGGAATGGGTGTTCCAGGGTCTCTAGCCACTGCAACTCCAGACACATGTGCCACCTTATGTATCTGGCTTACATAGGTCCTGGGGTATCAAACCTGGGTTCTTTGGCTTTGTAGGCAAGCATCTTACCCATTAAATTATCTCTCCATTGCTGCTTGCTAGTTAAGTACTGTAATATGTGAGCTATATTTCCAGCTCATATTTACCTAAGAATCTCCACATCAACATGTCACACAGATACTTGCTTTTCAATGTTTATTTTAGCACCATTTACAATTGAAAGTTAGGGAACCAGAATAGTGGCCAATAACAGAGGAGTGTGTAAGGAAATGTTGTAAATATGTGCAATAGAATTGTTTTCAACCTTAAAGACAAAGTTATGTTGTTTGCATAAAAAGGATGCAAATAGATAAAATCAAGTTAAGTCAGTCTCAGAAAGACATGTACCATGTTTTCACTCATATGTGGTTCCTAGAATTTACATAGACACACAATTATATATGCATGCTTGACAAGAAACTAGGAGATAAAGTGTTTAGGGGACCAAAGAGAATTCACACAAAAGAGAACAGTGGAAAAGGGAGGGTAGGTGTAGGAGGGGATATGGTAAATGTACCAAATACACTTTTTTATAAGAAATGTTTATTTATTTGAGAGAAAGACTGACAGAAAGGCAGACAGACAGACAGGCACACACACACACACACACACAGAGAGAGAGAGAGAGAGAGAGAGAGAGAGAGAGAAGGAGAAAGAGAGAGAGAGAGAGAGAGAGAGAGAGAGAGAGAGAGAGAGAGAATTGCAGTCAGGTTCGCATTGCTGGCAGAAAACACCTGACCAAGAGCAGCTTGTGGGTACAAAAGGGTTCATTTTGGCTTATAGACTCAAGGGGAAGCTCCATGATGGCAGGGGAAAAGATGGCATGAGCAGAGGGTGGGCATCACATCCTGGCCAACATCAGATGGACAATAGCAACAGGAGTATGTGCCAAACACTGGCAAGAGGAAACTAGCTATGACACCCATAAACTCACCCCCAACAATACATTAATACCTCCAGGAGGTGTTAATTCCTAAATCTCCATCAGCTAGGAACATAGCATTTGGAATACCTAAGTTTATGGGGTACACCTGAATCAAACACCACAGACAGGGAGCAAGTATTCAGAACCTCCTGCCACTGCAAATGAACACTGGATGCATGGGCCTCCTTGAGAGTCTGGCTTTAGGTGGATACTGGGGAATTGAATCCAGGCTTTGCAGACTAGTGCCTTTAACCTTAGAGATATCTTTCCAGCCAAACTATGTTTGTTTGAAAGTGTCCTCATGTAACTGAAATGTACTGTTATATATGCTAACATATATAAAATAAAAGAATTTCAAGAAAACATAATTTTAGTACAGATATATGGGTTGCACTATTTTATAAATAATTTTATTATGTTTAACTATTAAATAAATATTCATTTCATTTGACTTCATGCTATATATATTTTAGAAGATATTTTATCTAGAAAACTAAGATAAATACTGTTAAAGGTCTCCAAAATACCTAAAGTGACTCTTTCTTTCTCAGGTATTAAGCAGTTCAACTACATTGCTAACAATTGTATGTATATCCATATGTTTGTCTACCTACATATTACTGTATACATCTACATATCTATACATCTCTATAATCAATATCTATTTAGCCATAGCTATATCTGACTATATCTTTGTGGAAACTAACTTGGTGAACAATGTGTACAACAGTATAGCTGTTCTTATATAACCATAATATTGAGAAATTTCCTTATTCTTTTCCTTCTGAACAAAATACTGTACTCTCCCAAGAGCAGTGTACTGGGCAGCATTCTTGCACTCTTGCTGAGCCCTCCTCTTCATGGCCTCACAGTCTGGCCTCTGCTCATCTGTGATGGGGGTGGACACAACTGGCCCAGGAAAATCGACTTTCCTCTATGGAATTGGCTGGCAGCTGAAGTCTCCCAGGAGATACTGGGTGTTTGCCTTGGGAAGTGAGTGGGGCTTCGTCAGGGCAGTGGAAACAGGCTCCTTTTGCAGAGAAATGCAAGATGAGGTCTTATAGGGAGCTGGCCTGCAGACATCAAACTGAGAGACCCTAGGCTAGGCAGAGTGGTTAAAACCTGTTCTGGGGAGACTGCTGGAAACTGGCCCAGCTGGTTTGGTAGCATCAGTTAAAGTTGTGCTGGCAGAAGCTTGTTGTGATGGATTGACTGCAGGCCGCTGAGCTGAGTTAAAAGGAGGCCTGGCAGGGTCTGGTGCTGGGCTCTCCGTGAAGCTAGGGAGGATGGTCTTCCAGGAACATGGTGACCTTGATACTTGTCCAGGCTAACAAAGGGAAAAGGCACTAAGTTGTCCTTCCCAGGTGGGGGCAGCTCACACTATGACACTCTGTGCCAGTACTGCCCTCTGGTTTCTGGCCTTTGC
Source organism: Dipus sagitta (assembly GCA_036346955.1). Classification (NCBI taxonomy): domain Eukaryota; kingdom Metazoa; phylum Chordata; class Mammalia; order Rodentia; family Dipodidae; genus Dipus; species Dipus sagitta. The sequence goes on along the minus strand of CM070778.1, from coordinate 64,179,316 downwards.
CTTGGGTTTTCTCAGGACCTGTCCCCTGTATGGGACATGCAGCCCTGATTTGAGGGCTGGTGATGGCTGGAGCTTTTTAGTGCTGCGTGTGTTCCCCAGAACCCAGCAGGAAGAGAGCCCTGTTTTCTGCTCCATCTTCTTCCCCAGGGCGTGGAAGACCTGCACTGACTCCAGCATGTGCATGCCCAGGGAGCTGCGAGGCTTTTTAAAGAACTTTTGGCAGAGCTCAGGGGGATGGCCCTTCCTCCTCTTGGCCCTGGGAATGGCCGGCTTCTCTGCTGCCTTCACTTTGCCCCCTGCCTGCTTTTGCTCGTCACGTGTCTTGAAGGACTTGTTTGCTCTGGGCCTTCTGGTCTTTTCATGGCCAGGGCCCTGAGCTTTCTTGGGCCTGCTGGGTGCGGCTTTCTGAGCTCTGTAGAGGGAATGCTTGGCTGTGATGTCGGGAGCCCTGTCACTGGCGGTAGCACCGCCAACAACCACCTCTCCCTCCTCTCCCTCCGCCTGGCCCTCTGGGTCCTGGCGCTGGAATTTGGCCTTGGGAGCTTCGTCCATTAAGTCAGACACTTTCTCCTTTTCCTTCTTGATGAGACCTGGAACACTCTTCATGACAGAGGCCTTTTCCTATACCTCATTCACCTCTGTGGTTCTTGGAATTTTGGTGTTGGTTGCTGTCAATGAGCTTAAGAGATGGGGAAGCCAAAGCTGGGCATGGTGGTGCACACCTTTAATCCTAGCACTAGGGAGGCAGAGGTAGGAGGATCTCCATGAGTTTGAGGCCACCCTGAGACTCCATAGCGAATACCAGGTCAGTCTGAGCTAGAGTGAAACCCTACCTTGAAAAAAAAAAAAGAGAGATGGGGAAGCCAAACATCTTCCACCAGAATCCTCAGGTCTGCAGAACCAATGCTAGATGCTAACTCTCTTCAAGTGGCCAGTGGTCCTCGAGACTTGGGCTCTTCTCTCCCAAGTTGGCATTTTCCAGAACCAGAAGTGTTCCTTTGACTCACAGGTTCAGTGGAAGAACTGATGTCACAAATAGTTGGAATTTTTTTTTTTTTTTGAGGTAGGGTCTCACTCTAGCTCAGGCTGACCTGGTATTCACTACGGAGTCTCAGGGTGGCCTCGAACTCACTGCGATCCTCCTACCTCTGCCTCCCGAGTGCTAGGATTAAAGGCGTGCACCACCATGCCCGGCAATAGTTGGAATTTTTAAATGGAGGCATAGAGGATCTTCTTGCTTGTCTTTTGAAATTTGGTAGGCATCCATAGGTTGTAAGATCTTGCTTTGAATATCATCTAAATTTTCATTCTCTGCTTGTTTAGCACGTGAAGATTTAGGAAAGGCCAAGAAACGAGAAGGGCTTTGAACTGGAGATTTGGAAATGTCCCAACACTCAGATGATGGCTTACTCTCTAATGTGCAGTATTTGGCAAGTTCTACGATTTGTGGCAGGAAGAATGTCTGGCTTTGAGTTTGCAATCCCTGGGATGTTTCCAATCTCAGGTTAGCATCCATGTCCTGAGAATCTGCCATTGCTATAAAGGAATCAAAAGAGGGAAGTCAGTTCTGAGAGGCGAGATGATCCGCTTCCACCCACCCATCCCTCCAGTCAGGAACCTGCCCACAGTGGCAGGCATTGCCTTGGTTCCTCTTCAACACTGTGGACAGGATCCTGACTTGGCTTTTTGGTTGTTGTTACTGGGGATCATGTGAAGTCCTTCTTTGTTGGTTTAGTTTGTATCTCATGGTAGCATTGTAAGTGAAAGAATGCAAACAAATATGAAATGCTTTGGCCTTGGGTGTGGCTCAGAAGTAGAACATTCACTCTATACCCTGGGCCTTTGTTGTCTTCCCTAGTAAAATCAAGAAAGAAAAAGTTTCGTGATGACTAGCATTCTTATTTAGAGAACATGACTTACTCTACTGAGAGTGTAAGCACATGTCACCATGGAGAGAGACAGTAGAGTTTTCCCTTATGAAATTCATGAGCATGGACAGTCTGAGTCTTGTTGTTTGGAAAAAATACCTGAGTATAACACCTCAACTTGTGGTGCAATTTAAGGAAAGTAAATTATTACTGTATAAATAATTTGAAGTGTCATTCTCAGAGTAAAAATGTTGATAAGAAGTGGAAGTGATTAAGTGTGGACAGGAGGGGGACTGATTTGCTCTGATGAAAGCCGTGAGTGCAGTGTGCTTGTGGGGGTGTCTTTAATGCTACATGGATGGCCATTACAGCATCCTCCATTCCCAGCTTGTATAGAATCCTACAATGGTGTGTGCAGAGGGAGAGGAAGAATTAGAAATGTCAAGATTCATATTCTACCATCTGTGGACTCACCACAGATTTTACTGTTCCTTTGATTCTTTTTTTCTTATTATACATTTGAGAGAGAGGAAGAGGCAGGCAGAGAGAATGGGTACACCAAGGTCTCCAGCCACTGCAAAGGAACTCCAGACTGATGCGCCACCTTGTGCATCTGGCTTAAGTGGGTACTAGGGAATCAAACTTAGATTCTTAGGCTCTTCAGGCAAGCACATTAACTGCTCATGCTTCTTCCAGTGCTTGATTATTCTTTTAAACACACATTCCTTCCCTACTGGCTCTTTGTACTCACCTTGATGGCTCATTTCTGGGGTGCACTGAGCAGGCACAGAATGGTAGACTTCAGAGTTGGACACTGCTGGTGGGACACTTGTGGGGGGAATCTCCCTCAGCACCATCATAATTTCTGGTTGAAGAGTACAGGCCCCACCCCCTCCATGTGTCCCAGAGACATAGGATTGCAGGCATGGGCCAACTTCCCCACACAGCAGATGTCCAAGGGTATTTGGACCATAGTAATAGACCTGACTGCCTCCCTGGTAGGGAAGAGACAGATTATATCCTTGATGTTGAATCTGAGACCTTGTCTGTTGAAGAAGTCTTCCATCGGTGTTGGGTACATGGGAACAATGGTATTGACATGAGAAATCTCACCATACTGGGCTGCCATAGACATTGAAGGAACTGATGTTCCCCAATCGAGGATTGTCACCATGACATGCACAAGAGAAGATTTTCTGTCCCCAGCGCTTCCTGAGGATTGCCACTCAAAAGCACCTGAAGAGGAGGCAGGTGACATGGAGAGGTGGCTCTGGTCCAGGAATCTGGCTAACATCTTTGTGCCGGGATGTTGGTAAAGATAGGCACTACCCGGGAGTGGCTGGAGAGAAGCCCCACAACCTGCTGGCAGGAGCCATGCTGAGCTAATGGCTGGAGCAGAGGCTCTGGAGAATGCGCACACACTTCCTGTTAGGGAAGGTGCATTGCTCCCCACAGGAGCAGAGAGCTGCTGGGCTCTCATTGTGGCTGGTAAATAGACATTCTGGAAATTTTCTGTAGAAAGCAGGAAAACAAAGATAAAAAAATGATGAGATTGAGAAATGTTGAAGGAGGAACAGAATTATCTCTTTGTTGTTCAGATAGGAGGCCTCCAGTGGAACTCCCTGGGATTCCCTAACCTCAGGGGTTTAGGATGGTGGTAAGTGCTGGAGCAGGTGGCCTGTTCTGAGGCCTACTATCCTAACGTGGACACAGCAGACCCATGTGGTCTGGCTCATGTGCCATCCCTTAGGCTAGAAGCAGCCCTCTCCCTCCCCTGCTCTCCCTGTAGCCTGCACCTGCTCTAGTAATGACTCTTATCTGTGTTCTAACTGAAGGCGTTGAGAAGTCTGACTCCTTAGGGAACTTGTACTGTCACCATCTTAGGAGTGAGGAAAGTGAGGGTCAGGAGCAGACTGAATAGTTCAAGTTCTCCCATGTTATTATCAGCACCAGGTCGCATCCCCTTCATGACTCCCTTGCCAGAACATGATCTTGTGATCAAAAATTGGAAACAGGGGGTACTGGAACCTTGTTGTCTGGACAGGGCCTAACTCTGTAATTCACACTGTTCTGTAGCACACTCTACAGCCCAGGCTGATCTCAGAGTCCTGCTATCCTTGTGCCTCATCCCCCTGATTGCTGGTTCAGGCACAAGCCACAATATCAGGACAACATTGAACTTTCCATGTAAGCTTTCTTTAGTCATGCATTTGACACCAATGCACCTGTTGTCATTGCCATCTTTCACACCTCATTTTCCTGCAGGTTCCTTGCCACTGATTTGAGTTCACAAATGGCACAGTGCAAGTGGCAAGTGGCAAGTGGCAAGTGGGAAGGTCTCCTCTACCCTCTTTAGATTGACTTCTGGTCCTAGTTCTAAATGGCTGCCTGACAGTTTCTCATGGAAAGCTTTTTGGGAAAAAAATGTTTGCTTTCTGAGGTTCATGTTACTCATTGACATAGGTGGGTGTAATAGTGATTATTAATACTTGAACAAAAGAAATATAGAGTATGATTACCCAGAGGAGAACAGAGTAAGTACTAAAAAAGATCGACAAAATAAGAAACATATTATTTCTGACAAATAAAATATGTAGTTATTGATGAAAATTTGTACATAAACCAAGCATCAATTTTAACTCATATATGGCATTCTATTGTCATACATGGAATTTTCTGAGACTGAACATTGTCTATTTTAGTAAACATAAGTAATGAAGGACATTGCTTAGTGCAAGATAATTTGAATAGAAATATACGTATAAATATATAGAATATTTTCCCAACAGGCATGCTGATACATATATGCACAATACCTGGAACACTGGCTTGAGTTTGAAGCCAGCATGAGTGAGCCATTGAGCCTCACACCAGCCTGAGATATAATGTGAGACTCTATATTTAAAAAAAGTCCAAGCACATATTTCTTGTATCCTGTTAAATTGTTCAGCATGGCCTCAACCTTGCAAGCCTAACTCCAGAGCCTCCTGAGTATCTGGGATTGAAGGTACAGTCACCCTACCTGGATTAACTTGGAATATGTGCCTGTTAGTACATCTTCTCAGAGAAACACTACCTTTACAGCAAGCAGCAAAATGCACTGGATGTGAAAATACGGGTACCAGTAATTAGTACAAACAAATATTTCAGGGAAACTTATGAAGCTGGACACCTGTACCAGTAGCACAGAGAGAACTGAGGAGGAGTGCTGGAGTTCAGGTGTTGGCGACCAGTCTGGGCTTTATAGTGAGACCTTGGGAAAATAAAACAAAACCATAAGATAGCATTGTGCACTGTGAGGAATAAAAATACATTGTTAAGTTATCCATTATTGTGCCTGCTCTTATCCCTCTGGACATTACCCACCATGTAACCGATATCAGTTTTTTTCCTTTTTTCTTTCTTTTTTATTTTTACCTTGACCAAATTAGGAAGACAGTTTTGAAATAGCTAGTAGCAAAAAGTAGGTACCACGATTCAGATATACTTAATAGTATATTAAACATTCAAAAGGTCAAAAGCAACATAAATAGAATACATTTGTAATATTGAATACATGATAGACATTTATTTTTGTACCACCTATAAAAAATTCTTGCAGTACCTAGTTTGGGAATCCTTAAAATCACCCCCCTCAAGCAGTGTCTCACTATAGCCCATACTGACCTGTAACTCATTCTATAGCCCAGGCTTAGAACCTTGAACTCATGGTAATCCTACTACCTCAGCCTCCAAAATGCTGAAATTAAAAGAATGTGCCAAGCTACATCCAGGCATGTTCCAAGCCACACCCAGCTTGGAATTCTTTTTTCTTTCATTTTCCTGTAGAGGAAAACTGACATACAAAATTGAACTGTATTTCAAAAACAAATTTAGTTTTGTTGTTTCTTATTTGCAAAATGAAAGGATATTTGGTGTTAACTAGCAGACATTGTGTTAACTAATGTTTTTGTAGTCTATTTCTATGAAAACCCAATTATTTTAACAGTGATTTGTCATGGGAATATATGGTTTCTTCTTAAACAACCATGTACCAATTGCATAATTCTGATAAAGTCGAAGAGTTATAAATTTATTAATACATCTTAACTGAAATAGACTACTAGGAACAGTCTACCTTGGGTGTATTAGTGTAAATAGGGAAAAAACAGTCAATAGCAACAAGTTATCTTTAAAAATAATTAAAGCTAATTTTAGCTTTAAATTTTTCTGGTGGGAAACCAACTACTCTTGATTTGGTTAACTGATCCACTCAGTGGAATGGAACCCATAGCTGGAGCTGGGAAACAAGTCAGAACCATATCCAAACATGAGCCCACTCTCCATTATCAAGCTACCAACAATCGTGGGCTACAAGAGGGCCTACACCTATTAAATTTTCTCTAAAAAAATAAGGGTTATCCCATTTATCTGGTGCTAACTTTACTCCCCATTGGAGAATCTGCTTCTCTTTTTCAGATAGACGCAGATCCTAAGGAGAGAACCACTCCATCATACCTCAAAAGGGCCCCAGCTGAAACTATGAATAATAGGCAAAACAAGCAAGGGTGCTGTTTTCTTGGTGAACCTGTTACTAGCACAACAGTGAAGGAGATAGACACAGAGAACAATCAACTCCTACCAAATCAGATATCAGAGACACAGAGGCTCCCAACACCTCATCACTGAAGCAGACCCAAAATGAACCCAACATGGCTCAGGGAAATTTTGCAGGAAAGGGGGCGGAAAGAATGTCAGAGCCACATGTTGGGTCATGATATGCAGAGACATTTATCCTACCCATAACTGAGGGCTAACCCCACAATGCATGACCCATATACCTCAACAAGGATTGGCCAGGGGGGGGGGGGAGGACATGGAGGAGGCTAACAATGGTACCAACTTGACTGTATTCACTGAGTACAAAACTAATTAATATAAAAATATTTTAAAAAATTAGAAAAATTTCTGTTTAAAAATAAGGTTAATAAACAAGAATACAATTTTAATTAAAAACTTAGCACTTTGAAATGCCCTATTTTCTTGCATACAGCAGAAAATATATTTTTCATAGTTTAAACATTACATGTAAAAATGAGGCACTGTTATACATATCTGAATATATTCATGCAAACAAGAATTCCAGTCCCATACACAGCTGATATTTGTTCGCTGGTTTCTGAGGGGCAACTTGTTCATAAAATAAGTCTTCTGAAGTAGGCACATAAGAGAAACTCGGGCTGGTGTTCACTGTAGAGTAGTCAGAAGACACACATACAGAATACGGCACTGTTTCCTCTGTAAATATTGCATCGAAATTTCTGATGTCATCTGGTCCAGCCACATTATGGCTAAATGGTGGTAGGATCTTCTTCTTCTGTACAAGGTCAGTCCAGCTGAGTGATTCCAAAAATAGGTGATTCTGAATTTTAAGAAAACCTTTGGCGCCAAGTCAATTTTACCTGTCTTTTTCTAGGAGTTCTTCTAAAATGGACCAGGCTGTGATGCTCACTCCTGGTCTCAAGTTTAGGGGTTTATGAAGCATATTATCATACATTTCAGCAATATCTCGGCAGTAAAATGGGGGCAGCCCATACAGCATCTCATACAGAACAGCTCCAAGGTACCATCAATCTACAGTGTTGTCATAGGGCTGTTTTCTGATCACTTCAGGGGCAAGGTACTCTGGTTTCCCACAAAAGGGTGTGGTGGTGTCAGAAATGGCAATTCCTTCTTTACAAGGCCTAAAATCTGTTAAGACAACATGTCCCATTGAATCTAAAAGTATATTTTCTGGTTTCAAGTCCCTGTAGACTATCTTGATGGAGTGTAAGTAATCCAATGCACTGGCAATCTCAGCAGCATAAAATCTTGCTCTGTGCTCAGGAAAAGATGGTTCTCTTTGTAAGTGAAAAAATAATTCCCCTCTGTCAACAAAGTCCAAAACAAAATAAAGCTTTTCAGTTGTTTGGAAAGAGTAATGCAATCCAACCAAAAATGGATGTTTCACATTTTTCAAGAGCACATTGCATTCATCCATAATATGTTTTTTAAAAATTAATTAATTTATTTATCTATTTGAGAGTGACAGAGATAGAAAGAGGCAGAGAGAGAGAGAGAGGGGTGGGGCACGCCAGGACCTCCAGCCACTGCAAAAGAATTCCAGGACGCGTGCTCCCCCTTGTGCATCTGGCTAACGTGGGCCCTAGGTAATTGAGCCTCGAACCAGTGTCCTAGGCTTCACAGGCAAGCACTTAACCACTAAGCCATTTCTCCAGCCCCATCCATAATATGCTTTTGCTCTTATCTGTTGACAACTATTTTCTGTAATAGTTTGACAGCATAAAATTTCCCATCCAGTTTCTGTTTTGCAAGAAGAACCTTGCCAAAGCTGCCTTTTCCAATAACTTTAAAAAATCACAGTCAATTGGTTTAGCATGAGGATTTCCAGTTGGTCCCAGGCTGATGTTCTGTGAGGTAGTATATAGCTTCTGAGTACTCCTTTCATCTTCATCTTCAGAGGGATCTGACTGGTGCTTTGGGCTGTCCACTTGAAGAAATGCTCTGACATCTGGATGTTTGTAAAGTTCTGGATACCTAAACAAGTTCTGAATGAACTGATTCAGTCCTGCTCATCTTTGTTTAATAAAATCTGGATCAAAATTATCACAAAATGGGGCAAAGAGCTGAACAGGCAGTTCACAGAGGAAGAAATAGAAATGGCAAACATACACTTAAGAAAATGTTCATCATCCCTAATCATCAGAGAAATGCAAATTAAAACAACTATGAGATTCCACCTTACCCCAATAAGGATAGCAAACATCAAAAAATCAAATAAAAATAAATGCTGGCGAGAATGTGGAGAAGTAGGAACACTCATCCACTGTTGGTGGGAATGTAGGATGGTACAACCACTTTGGAAAGCAATATGGAGACTTCTGAAAAAGCTGAGTATAGAGATACCAACAGACCCAGTTATTCCCTTACTGGGCATCTACCCTAAAACCTTCAAACCACAAGCTAGAGAGATTTGCTCAACCATGTTTATAGTGGCTCAATTTGTAATAGCTAAGTGCTGGAATCAACCCAGATGTCCATCACTAGAAGAATGGATAACTAAGATGTGGTATATCCACACAATGGAATTCTATACAGCAGTAAGAAAAAATGACACAATGAAATTTGAGGAAAAATGGTTGAACCTGGAACAGATCGTTCTCAGTGAACTTACCCAATCACAGAAAAAAAATCGCCACATAGTCTCACTCATCTACAGCACCTAACCTAATCTACCCAAGATACCTTACATACCCATTAAGCATCTCCTAGATTAGACACTAGGATGGAAGGGGAGGGAGGGGAGGGCATCAAAGGGGTGGGAAACACAAATCTAGACCCAAACGGCAATGGTACCATAATCTTCTACTTACTAAAAGACAGACCAAATGGCTGATCCTTCACCAGGCCCTTACAGGGAACACCTGAACCACAAGACACTGGAGAGGGTAAGATCAAGACTAACCTTAATCTTCTACATCTTCCCTCCCTCTATTCTCCTCTCCCTCTCTCTCTCTTATCTCTAACTCTTGTATATTAGTTATCTTTTTCCTCATTTTCTTAGTGGGCACTGACCTGTAACTCCCAGATCCAGCATGGGGCTACCATCCACAATGAGCTTTTGATCAGAGAGACCTACAAGGTTTCCTAAAAGACAGACAGATTTCTGTCAGAGTACTTGATGACCCACCAAAGGCTAGTGCTAAGACCCTACTGCTGAAGACACCTTATGTGATTGACATGCAAATTAGAATGGCATGGCTGGAAGTTGGAAGAGAATCAGTCCCCAGACAGTCAGCGCGTCTAGTGCCAGAAGGCGCTACATGGGCAACTGGGGGAAAATGACCAATAGCTGTCGAAGCAACGCATGGTCTAACCTACTTAGCAGCAAATAACTTGTTGTGATGCCCACACAAGTGCAGTGGTGGCACACAGCCATGGTGGGGAACCAACTGCTCTCAATTTGGCTAACTGATCCCCTCACTGGTATGGGACCCATAGCTGGAGCTGGGAAACAAGTCAGAACCATATCCAAACATAAGCCCACTCTCCAATATCAAGCTACCATCAATTGTGGGCTACAAGAGGGCCTACACATATTAAATTCTCTATAAAAAAAAAGTAAGGGTTATCTCATTTGTCCTGGTGCTAACTTACTCTCCGTTGGAGAATCTGCTTCTCTTTTTCAGATAGATTTAGATCCTAAGGAGAGAGCCCCCCCCCCCCCCCCCCCATCATACCTCAAAAGGGCCCCTGCTGAAACTAAGAAAAATTAGAGAAACAAGCAAGGGGGCTGTTTTCCTGATGAACTGGATTCCTGGATGAACTGGGAAGGAGATCAGCACAGAGAAAAATCAACTCCTACCAAATCAGAGAGCCAGAGCCTCAGAGGCCCCCAACACCTCATCACTGAAGCAGACCAAAAATGAACCCAACATGGCTCAGGGAAATTTTGCGGAAGAGGGGGCGGAAAGAATGTCAGAGTCACATGTTGGGTCATGATATGCAGAGACATTTAGCTTACCCATAACTGTGGGCTAACTCCACATTGCATGACCTGTATACCTCAACAAGGAGGGGCCAAGGGGAGGGGGTAGGTCACGGATTAGCCTAATCATGGTACCAAACTGACTGTATTTGCTGAACACAAAACTAACTAATAAAGTAAAAAAAAAATTATCACCAAATAGTCTTTTGGCGGGAATCTTCAGGGCTATAGTAGGAAATTGTTTCTTTAAAGTGTTGTAAAGTTTGTCAAACTCTGCATATCTTCTGAAGACAAACCACTCACTCCTGCCCACAGAGATCAGAACTTTATAAAGCATAAATCTCTTCTTCTTTCTGTGTTCTTAAGAGCTTTGAAGTCCAAGATTTCCTTTAACTGGTGGGCAATTCTCCTGCCTCAGCCTCCTAAGTGATAGGACCACAGATGTGAGCCACTACACCCATGTGTTTGTCTGTATTCTCACAGAGTGGAATCTTTGTGGCAGTTAATAAAGCTTTCTTCCCCTTGCAGCAGCTTCTGTGGAACCTTAGGCCTTGAGAATTCTCTGCCATGCTGGAGTGTGAGGCCAGGTAAATAGAGTGGAGACAGAAGACCACATGGGAGAGTTGCACTTAGAGAGAGAGGACGACATTGCTGGAGCGCCAGGAGTGTGGGTGCAGTGAAGTCAGGTCCACGACAATGTTTGGGTTCCTGCGAGCAATGTGGCAACACAGGTGGCCTCATTCAGTACTAATAGTATATAGACAGCTAGTCTAAATGCTGCTGTGTATTTCTCACCCTGAAGGAAATAAAAACTTAAGTGGGTTTTCTCACTGTATTTTCTCTCATGTATCTCATTTGACCATTAGTTTGTTTGTGGACTACATTACTCTTTATGATTCACATTTGTACATATACACATTCCATATTTTCATTGCCATACACGAATAAAATCCATTATGTCTAGTTTCTGGTCTGTCAGTCTGGACTGGATAACTTCATCATTAGAGAATTATTTAAGCTGTTGGATCATGAACCCAAGGTCTGCATACTAAACAAGTGCTCTACCACTGAGCCACATACTCACCTCAACCAAATTTTCTTAATATGATAATATTTAATGGTTGAGTACCTGTGCTGCCTTCATCCTATATCTAGCATAATTCTTTCATGGCCCAAATCCCATCTACCCATGAAGGCTGCCGTCTTAGTCACTTTTCCTTGTTGTGACAAAATACTGAATAATACCCCAAAGGAAGAAAACTGTGTTTTGGCTTGCCCACTGGTGGAGGTTTTGGATCACTTGCTGGCACCACTAAGACAAGACAGAGTATTACCAGGAACGTGTAAGGAGGGAGCCGGGGCAGAGAGAGCTGGGCCTGCTTTGCCATCCAGTCTTCTTGTGTGTTGATGTCTCTGTGTATGTTTTAACTTTCCATGAAAGAAATGAAGTATTTCCTCAAAATTTATTTTGTGAGCATAAAGCACATTGAAATAAATCATAGTTTTGCTATCTAGATATAATTATTCTCTTAGAATTAATTTTCTTCTTTTCTGTACATTTGGTGAACTTAAAATTACATATATGCATATATGTATACACATATAATATATACATAATATATGTATGCATGTATATATGGAATTTTGTTTTCATTCTACTACTTTATTTTACTACTTTTCTAACATGTGTGTAGTATGTATGTTGGTGTATGTACATGCATGTGTAAATTTGTGCATCCTGAGCACACACCTGTGATGGCCAGAGGAGAAGCTCTCCTGTGCTTTTCCTCTCCTTAATTCCCATACACAAAGCCTGTCACTGAGCCTGGAGCTTGCTGTTTTTCTTTTAGACTGGCTAACTAGGGAGCTCCAGTGATTCTCCTTTCTGGAGCCCCTCAACACAGGTTATAGACATGAAGGGCCTCAAAAGTCTATGGGAATTTCTGTCTCCAGTCATGTTCTCTAATAGCAGGACTCATTCCCCAGTGCAACATTTTGACAGATTGAAGGGTTAATCATGCAGAACAGGTAAAGAACACTATAAGTTCTGCACTTCTTTGATGTTGAATTTTCTCATCTGTTGTTGATTGCATTATTCTTTGTATTATCTGTATATTTCCTTGACTTTTTACTTTGGTATATAATATTTTTTTATTTTTTACTTATTTATTTATTTTTAAATTTGTGCAGGTAAATTTATTTAGTGTTTTTTTTCTCCTTTGTTTATACCTAGTATGTTTTGTTTTTTTTTTTTTTTTTTTGCCAATAGCACAGAATAGGACTTTTAGAAGATTGTTTATTTCTGAGAACCCAGGTAGTCTTGAGATTTTTCCATTACTTTGAAGTGATAATCTTGATAATTGACTGTATCTTTTTACTCCATGAAGCAACATGTTATTTTGTAGTGTTTCTTCTTTAGGATTTAACACTCTTTAACAAAAACTCTTAACTGGTTTTAGTAGATTTAAAATAAGTAAAACATATTTAAATATGAGTAAAAAATAATATACCCTCATGTTTATCCAGGTATTGCACTTTCATATAGCTTTAGGTTCAGTTAAGAAATAAAGAATTGTTTAGGAGAATTTTTGAAATAACATTTCAGAAATTACATGAAGGAAATATAAAAGTATATATAAATTTTATAAACTTGCCTCCCTTTCTCAAAGGTGGGAAATTACCATGAAATGAGTATGAATTTTAAATTATTATGTTATTTTGAACTACACAGTACTTTAGCATCTCTGTATTATCCTTTTTTGAACAACGCTTATTTTACTGACATTTGAGACTCATACAATGAATAGTGATTTTTGCTATGAGTTAGTGCATTGTTAGTAGGAGAAAACAAGGAGACATGATACAGGTACTAATAATTGCAGTATTATGAGTATATCCTAGGACACATTTCATTTTTAACATTTCTCTGTAAACTAAGAAAGGATTTGTGCCAATCTGTAATCTTTTACCTGAGAGTATGTTCAGAGTCTCTGCTTTAGTAGAGAAAGAAATGGCTAATCTTTCCTCACTATAAAATTGAAGAAGTTTTTTGTCTCCATAATTAACCTATAGATAATATGCACCAAGACACTTATAACAGTGCCTGTAGATACTTGGCTATTTTATTTATCTTTTAACAGTTACTACTAAAGTGTATCATGGTAGCACATGAAGAATATGCTTCACACTGAATAATATTTTATGTTATCTAAGCAATTGTTATATAATTAAAATATTCAATTTTTGGTTGTTAGATGAACTTAATATCTTTTTTTTGTTTATTTTTATTTATTTGAGAGTGACAGACAGAGAAAGAGACAGAGAGACAGACAGAATGGGCTCACCAGGGCCTCCAGACACTGCAAATGAACTCCGGATGCATGAGCCACCTTGTGCATCTGGCTTACATGGGTTCTGGGGAGTCGAGCTTTGAACCAGGGTGCCTTAGGCTTCACAAGCAAGTGCTTAACCGCTAAGCCATCTCTCTAGCCCCCTAAATATTCTTATGTGACTTAAAGACTACAAAGTCATGGAAACTTTTTTTATTAGATATGGACATATTTAGTATGTAAACAACACATATTGGTACCATCCTTTCCCTCCTCCCTGCCACTTTTCTGAAGAGGACTTCCTTGTTGGGGATGCAAGTCAACCCCATGGGGATTGTGGGTCATGCATTATGGGGGGGAGTAGAGGCAATGTCTCTGTGCAAAATGTCCCAACTTATGGCTCTAACAATCTTTCCTCCCCCTCTTCTGCAAAGTCCCTGAACCATGCTGGGAGCAGTTTAAGTCTACTTCAGTGATTGGCACTTAGGAGCCTCTGGATCTCTGGTTTGGTAGGTGTTGAGTATCCTCAGTATTTATCTCCATCACCCTTGTGCTGATACCAGATTCACTAAGAAAGCAGCACTCTTGCTCATTTCCCCAATTCCTCTGTGGTTTCAGCTGGGGCCAGGGTGGAGTGCACTGGGTTGTTTATCTCCTCAGGTCCAACTCCCATCTGGAAAAGAGAAGCATATTCTCCAATGGAGAATGAAGTCAGCACTGGTTAAATGGCATAACTACTATTAATTTAGAGAGAATTAAAAGGGTGTAGACCTTCTTATAGTCTAAGGTTAGTGGCAGCTTGACAATGGAAAGTAGAATCATTATCTGGATATGATTACGACTTGTTTCTCAGTTGCAGATATGGTTTCCTTTCCATTGAGCAGATCTGTTAGCCAATCCAACAGCAGTTGGTTAACCACTGTAGCTGTGTGCCTCTATTGCACTTGTGTGAGCATCACATCCCAAATTGTTTGTTTCTGAGTTGCTTAGACTTTGAGTTGCTTGGATAGATGTTGGCCACTTTCCCCCAGTAGCTCATGTAGTGCCTTCCAGCACTAGATGGGCTAATTGTCTGGGGACTGGCTCTCTTCTGGATTCCAACCAGGTCTCTCTATGGTCTGTGCCAACAGTGTATGGTGTCTTCAGCAGTAGGGTCTTACCATTAACCTCTGGTGGTTAATCCAGTGCTCTGACAGAAGTCTGTCTTATTTGTTTTGGGAGAACTAGTAGGTCTCTCTAGTCAACAGCTCATTGTGAATGTAGACCACATCTTGGTACAGGGAATTACAGGTCAGTACCAAGGGAAAAGTAAAAAGAAAAAGACAGAGAAGAAAGAGAAACAGGAGAAATTTGAGGTTAGGTTTTGTCTCACCCTCTCCAGGGCCCTGCAGTTCAGGTGCTACCCCTAAGGGCTGCTGGAGGGTTCCACCTTTCAGTATGACTTTTAGGATATAGGATTCTATTGTACCAGTTCAATTTGGGTTCAGTTTTGTGTCCCCTCCACATTTTCCCCTCCCCCAAGTCCTACCCTCCCTATTGTCCAAGCCTCAAGATGGTATTCAGTTATGTCAGCAAATTGGGCTGATTCAGGTTAGGAACTGAGGATGAGTGAGATCATGCAACAGTTGTGTTTCTGTGATTGTGTGAGTTCACTTAAAATGATCTGTTCCAAGTTCAATCATTTTTTTTTTCAAATTTCAATATGTCATTTTTTTCACTACTGAGTAGAATTCCATAGTGTAGATATACCATATATTGGTTATCCATTCATCCAATGATGGGGACCTGGGTTGATCCCAGTTTTTAGCTATTATGAATTGAGTATCTATAGACATAGTTGAGCAAATATCTCTGAACTGAGATGTGGAGCTTTTAGGGTAAATGCCCAGTAAGGGAATAACAGGGTCTGTTGGTAACTAAATGTTCATCCTTTTTAGGAGTCTCCATATTGATTACCATAGTGGTTGTACCAGCTTACAGTCCTACCAACAGTGAGTGAGTTTTCCTATTTCTCCACATCCTTGTAAAGATTTGTTTTCATTTGATTTTTTTAATGTTTGCTATCCTTGCTGGGGTAAGGTGGAATCTCACAGTTGTTTTAATTTGCATTTTCCTGATGGTTAGAGATGTTGAACATTTTCTTAAGTGTGTGTTAGCCATTTGTAATTATTCCTCTGAGAACTCCCTGTTTAGTTCTTCACCCCACTTTTGGAGTGGGTTGTTTGTTTTTTATTGCTTAGTTTTTTGAGTTCCTTTAGATTATAGATACTAGGTTTCTGTCAGTGGTATAGCTGGCAAAGATTTTCTCTTATTCAGTGGGTCATCTATTGGCTCTGATTATGATATGTTTGTGCAAAAGCTTTTTAGCTTCCTGAGATCCCATTGGTTGAGTGCTTGTTTAATTTCCTGGGCTACTGGGGTTTTGCTCAGGAAGTCTTTTCCCGGTTCTATATTGTGGAGAATGCCTCCTATTTTTTTTCTCCCAGTAGTTGAAGAGTTTCAGGTCTTATATTGAGGTCTTTAGTCCATTTGGACATGATTTTTGTGTATGGTGAAATGAGTGGGTCTAAAATGGCTGATCCTTCACCAGGCCCTTACAGGGAACACCTGAACCACAAGACACTGGAGAGGGTAAGATTAAGACTAACCTTAATCTTCTACATCTTCCCTCCCTCACTTCCCCTCTCCCTGTCTCTCTCTCTCTTATCTCTAACTCTTGTATATTAGTTATCTTTTTCCTCATTTTCTTAGTGGGCACTGACCTGTAACTCCCAGAACCAGCATGGGGCTATCATCCACAATGAGCTTTTGATCAGAGAGACCTACAAGGTTTCCTAAAAGACAGACAGATTTCTGTCAGAGTACTTGATGACCCACCAAAGGCTAGTGGTAAGACCCTACTGCTGAAGATACCTCATGTGATTGACATGCAAATTAGAATGGCATGGCTGGAAGTTGAATGAGAGTCAGTCCCCAGACAGTCAGCGCGTCTAGTGCCAGAAGGTGCTACATGGGTGACTGGGGGAAATTGACCAATATCTATCGAAGCAACACATGGTCTAACCTACTTAGCAGCAAATAACTTATTGTGATGCCCACACAAGTGCAGTGGTGGCACACAGCCATGGTGGGGAACCAACTGCTCTCAATTTGGCTAACTGATCCCCTCACTGGTATGGGACCCATAGCTGGAGCTGGGAAACAAGTCAGAACCATATCCAAACATAAGCCCACTCTCCAGTATCAAGCTACTATCAATTGTGGGCTACAAGAGGGCCTACACCTATTAAATTCTCTATAAAAAAAAAAGTAAGGGTTATCTCATTTGTCCTGGTGCTAACTTACTCTCCGTTGGAGAATCTGCTTCTCTTTTTCAGATAGATGTAGACCCTAAGGAGAGAGCCACCCCATCATACCTCAAAAGGGCCCCGGCTGAAACTAAGAAAACTTCGAGAAACAAGCAAGGGGGCTGTTTTCCTGATGAACCGGACACCAGCACAAGGGGGAAGGAGATCAGCATAGAGAAAAATCAACTCCTACCAAATCAGAGAGCCAGAGCCTCAGAGGCCCTCAACACCTCATCACTGAAGCAGACCAAAAACGAACCCAACATGGCTCAGGGAAATTTTGCGGAAGAGGGGGCGGAAAGAATGTCAGAGTCACATGTTGGGTCATGATATGCAGAGACATTTAGCTTACCCATAACTGTGGGCTAACTCCACAATGCATGACCCGTATACCTCAACAAGGAGGGGCCAAGGGGAGGGGGTAGGTCACGGATGAGCCTAATAATGGTACCAAACTGACTGTATTTGCTGAATACAGAACTGACTAATAAAAAAAAAAAATGAGTGGGTCTAATTTCATTTTTCTACATATGATCATCCAATTTGTCCAACACCATTTGTTGAAGATGCTGTCTTTTCCCCAGTATACATTATTGGCACCTTTTTCAAAGATCAAGCAGTTTTAGTTACTTGATCTAAGATCTGGATCTTCAACTCAGTTCCATTGGTCTATGTTTCTGTTTTTATTACAGTGCCATGCTGTTTTTGTCACTATGGCTTTATAATATAGCTTTAAATGAGGTATGGTGATACCACCAGAGTTTTTTTTTTTTAGATCATTTTTTCAATCTCTGTGAAGAATGATGTCAGTATTTTTATTGGTATTACGTTAAATCTGTATATTGCTTTGGTAGAATTGCCATTTTCACAATATTAATTCTACCTATCCAGAATCATGGGAGGTCTTTACATATTCTTAAGTCCTCTTCTATTTCTTTTTTGAGTGCTTTTATGTTTTCATTACATAGGTCTTTCAAATCCTTGGTTAGTATTATTCCAAGGTATTTAATTTTTTTGTTGCTATTGAAAATGGGACAGTCTTACTGAGTTCTTTCTCTGCATATTTTCCCTTTGCATATAGAAAAGCTGCTGATTTTTATGCACTGATTTTGTATCCTGCCACTTTGCTGAAGGAATTTATCACCTTTAGAAGTTTTGAAATGGAGACTTTCAGGTCACTTATATATAGGATCATGTCATCTGAAAAATTAGGCTAACTTGACTTCTTCCTTTCCAATTTGAATTCCTTTTATTTCTTTCTCCTGTCTTATTGCTTGGCTTATACTTCTAGTACTATGTTGAAGAGCAATGGTGAGAGTGGGGACCCCTGTCTTGTTCCCAATCTCAGTGGGAACCCCTTGAGTTTTTCCTCATTAAGTATCATTTGGTCTTTTGTGTTGAGATATAAACCCTCCATGCCTATTCATTATAGTATTTTGATCATGAAGTGGTGTTGTATTTTGTCAAAGGTCTTCTATGCATCACTTGAGATGATCATGTTGTTTCTGTGGCTAAATTTATTTATGTGGTGTATTACTTAACTGATTTATGTATGTTAAACCATTCCTGCATCCCTGGGATGAAGCTTACTTGATCAAGATGGATAATGCAGCCAGGTGTGGTGGTGCATGCATTTAATCCCAGCACTTGGGAGGCAGAGGTAGGTGGATTTCCATGAGTTCGAGGTCACCCTGAGATTACATAGTGAATTCCAGGTCAGCCTTGGCTAGAGTGAGACTCTACCTTGAAAAACCAAAAAAAGAAAAAAAAAAGATGGATAATGCTTTTGATGTCTTGTTGAACTAGGTTTGCAAGGATTTTGTTCAGGATCTTTGCATATAAGTTCATTAGGGATATAGGCCTATAGTTTTCTTTCCTTGTTGCATCTCTGTCTGGTTTTGGAATTATGATGGTGCTAGCTCCATAAAAGGAGTTGGGAAGGATTCCCTGGTCTCTGATTATGTGAAACAGTTTGAGAAAAATTGGTTTCAGTTCTTCAATGAAGGTTTGATAGAATTCAGCTATGATGCCATCTGGTCCTGGACTTTTCCTTTCAGGGTGGTTTTTGATTGCCTTTTCAATCTCCATGGATGTGGTAGGTTTGTTTGGGAGATTAATCTGCTCTGGGTTTATTTTTGGTAGCTGGTATGTGTCTAGGAATTCGTCCATTTATTCCATATTATTTAATTTTGTGGGGTAGAGGTTTTGGAAGTATGCCCTGAGGATTCTTCTAATTTCATTGATATCTGCTGTGATCTCTCCTTTTTTATTTTGAATTTTGTTAATTTGAGACTTCTCTTTTTTTGCTTGATTAAGTTGGCCTGGGGTTTGTCAATCTTATTTATTTTTGCAAAGAACCATCTCTTTGTTTCATCTATTTTTAAAATTGTTTTATTTGTTTCCAATTCATTAATTTCTGCTCTAATCTTCATTATTTCTTTCCATCTGGAGCTCTTTGGGTTGGATTCTTTTTGTTTTTCCATTTCATTGTGTCCCATAAGTTTTGGTAGGTTGTGTTTTCATTATCATTTAATTCTGGGAATTTTACAATTTCTTTTTTGATTTCTGCCGTGACCCATTCATTGTTTAAAAGTGTGTTGTTTAGTCTCCAGGAGCTTGTGGATTTCTTGATGAGTTAATTTCTAGCTTTAAAGCATTGTGATCTGACATGATGAAGGAGTTACTTCAATATCCCAGACTTTATGGAGGCATGCTTTGTGGCCTAATATATAATCAATTTTGGAGAAGGTTCCATGGGGTGCTGAGAAGAATGTGTATTCTGTAGAGTTGTGGTAGGAAGTTCTGTAGATATCTATTAGGTCTAGCTGATCTATGATGTTGAGCTCTATTATTTACTTGTTGATTTTCTTCTTGGATGATCTGTCTATTGATGATAGTGAAGTACTGAAGTCTCTAACTGTGATGGTATTGGTGTTTATTTCTGTTTTATTGTTGAATAGATTTTGTTTTATAAACTGTGGTGTACCTGTGTTTGTTGCATATATATTATGATTATGATGTGCTCATGTTGGATCATTCCCTTGATGAGTAAGAAGTGACCTTCTTTGTCCTTTTTGATTACTTTTGGTTTGAAGACTATTTTATCAGATATTAATATATCAACACCCACTTGTTTTAAAAATTTTTTGTTTGTTTATTTATTTATTTGACAGTGACAGAAAGAAGGAGGCAGAGAGAGAGAGAGAGAGAGAGAGAGAGAGAGAGAGTGCAAATGGGCACGCCAGAGCTTCCAGCCTCTGTAAACGAACTCCAGATGTGTGCACCCCCTTGTGCATCTGACTAACATGGGTCCTGGGGAATTGAGCCTTGAACCGGGGTCCTTAGGCTTCACAGGCAAGCGCTTAACTGCTAAGCCATCTCTCCAGCCCTACCCACTTGTTTTTATTTCCATTTGCTTGGAATATCATTTTCCCACCTTTCACCCTGAGGAAGTGTCTATCTTTAGTGGTGAGGTGGGTTTCTTGAAGACAGCAGATAGAAGGGTCCAGTTTCTTGATCCACCCTGATAACCTGTGTCTTTTGATGGGTGATTTAAGACCATTAATATTTAAGGTTATTATTGTGAGGTTTGAATTAATCCCTGTCATGATGAGGTGTTTTATGGAGTTTGGTCTTTTCTTGGGTTTTGTTTTTTACTATTTCGAGCCTGGTCTATTTTGCCTGTTATGATCTTCTTCTTGTTGGCTCTTGAGATTGGTAGTCTGACTGTTCTGTGTGGAGTATTCTCTCAAGTACTCTCTGTAGGTTGGCTTTGTGTTCATATAATCATAGAGTTGACTTTTTCATGAAAAGTTTTTCTTTCACCATGTATTATGAGGGATACTTTTTCTGGGTAGGGTAGCTTGGGTTGGAAGCCATAGTTTTTCATACTTTGAAGTGTTCCATTTTAGGCCCTTCTGGCTTTCAGGGTTTCCATGGAGAAATCTGATGTAATTCTGATGGGAATGCCTTTGTATGTTGTGAGTTGTTTCTCTCTTGCTGCTTTAAACACTCTCTCTTAGTTTCTGTTAAGAGTTTTATTTTATTTTATTTTTTATATACTTGCAAGTAGAGGAAGAGAGAGAGAGAGTGAGCGAGCGAGAGCGAGCCCTCCGGGGTCTCTAGCCACTGCAGATGAACTTCAGACACATGTGCTCCTTGTGCATCTGGCTTACATAGGTCCTGGGGAATCAAACCTAGGTCCTTTGGCTTTGCAGACAAGCACCTTAACCACTAATCCATTTCTCCAGCCCAAGTTTTAACTATGATGTGTCTTGGAGAATTTCTTCTTTTGTCCTATTTGGTGTTCTGTGGGCTTCTTGTATGTGGATTGGATGGGCCTCTCTTCTGAGAGATTCGGAAAATTTTCTTCAATAATTTTGTTGAATATGGTCTCTATGGCTCATGACTAGATTTCCACTCCTTCTGGTATACCCATATTCTGGATGTGTGGTCATTTTAGGGTATCCCACAGTTCCCTTATATCCTGTTCACTTGATTTTGTGAACTTAGGAAAGTTTTTGGCTTCCTGACCAATTTCTTCTATCTTGTCTCCAGGTCAGAGGTTCTGTCTTCCACATGAGTAACTGTTGGTGAGGGGTTCTGGTGAGGTTTTTATAATTTCTATTTAATTTTTGTTTTCAGATGTGTTATTTTGCATCGTGTCCATCTTTTTTTTTTTTCAGGTATGATTTCAATTCAACTTCTGATTTTCTTGATGCTTCCTGGAGTTCATTCTTGCATTTCATCAAGTCTTCATTAAGCTTAATCAACCAGTTGATGAGATCATAAATTTCTTGATGTATCTTCAATTTATTCATATCTCTTTTAAGGGTTCTAACGTTTTCTTCAACCAAGTTAGCTTACTGTCAAATTCTGAACACTCTAGAAGAGGATTCTGTTCAATTTTGTTGATATGATTGTTCATTCTTTGATAGTTTTCTTCTAGTTCAGCAATTGTTTTGATCAGGGTCTCATTGCTTGTATATTCATTTTGTGAATGAATTTCTGTTGATTTCCTCTATGATTTCATTAGAGACTTCCACCAGAGCACTAGGCATCCTTGGTGGAGATCTCTCAGTTTTCTGACTTTTGTTGGCTTTTTTTTTGCATTGCTGCCTATCCATTTTAGGAAGACACTATTTTATTTAAGAGAAAGCAAATTTTTGTCCTTTGGTCCATGCATCCTCTCACTCAGGTAAACAGGGCTATGTTGGTACCCAGTGGCCGGTCAGGATATCAGAGAAAATGGTCGGATTCCACAGCTCATACAGTACCAGGCCTCCCCAAGAAAGGCACAATGGGACCTACCAGGACAAGGGGATTGGGAGGAGCAAGGGAACAAGGATCTGGTGTACTTACTCCATGCTATGCCCTCTAGCACACAGACTGGGGCCAGAAACCCAGACAGGAGAGGTGGGAGAGCCAGGGAACAGTGTTCTGGCCTACTCACTCTAGACCACTGTGCTCATCCACCCACACACTGTCTGTGCAGGCAACCCAGACTGGGGAGGTAAGAGGAGCCATGAAAGAAGGGTCTGGCATACTCATTCCAGACCACCATGCCCACCCACCCACTATCCATGTAAGAAACTAGTTTTATAGCTGTCTTAGGAACCTCCAGACTGATTTCCACAATGGCTGGACTAGATTGCATTCCCACCAACAGTGTAGAAGGGTTCCTCCTTTTCCACATGCCCACCAGAATTTGTGATCATTTGTTTTCATGATGGTAGCCAATGTGACAGGAGTGAGATGGAATCTCAATGTAGTTTTAATCTGCAATTCCCTGATGACTAGGGATGCAGAACATTTTTTAGATGCTTATATGCCTTCCATATTTCTTCTTTTGAGAACTCTCTATTTAGCTCCATAGGCCATTTTTTAATTGGCTTGTTTGATTTCTTACTATTTAACTTTTTGAGTTCTCTGTATATCCTAGATATGAATCATCTATCAGATATATAGCTGGCAAAGATTTTTTTCCCATTCTGTAGGTTGCCTCTTTGCTTTATTCACAGTGTCCTTTGCAGTACAAAATCTTTGTAATTTCATGAAGTCCCACTGGTTAATCTGTGGTTTTATTGCCTGAGCAATTGGAGTTATATGCAGAAAGTCTTTGCCAAGACCAATATTTTGAAGGGTTTTCCCTACTTTTCCCTCTAGCAGTTTCAGAGTTTCCAGTCTGATGTTAAGGTCTTTAATCCATTTGGATTAAAGTCTTTAATCCACTTGGATTCTTGTGCATGGAGAGAGAGAAGAATCTATTTTCATCCCTATACAGATACATATCCAACTTTCCCAACACCATTTGCTGAAGAGTCTGTCTTTTTTCCAATGAGTATTTTTGGCATTTTTATCGAATATCAGGTGGCTATACCTACCTGGACTTACATCTGGGTCCTCTATTCTGTTACATTGATCTACATGTCTGCTTTTGTGCCAGAAAATTACAGACCAATCTCCCTCATGAACATAGATGCAAAAATTCTCAACAAAATATTGGCAAACAGAATACAAGAATATATCAGAAAGATCATTCACCCTGACCAAGTAGGCTTTATCCTGGAGACACAGGGATGGTTCAACATATGCAAATTGATAAATGTAATACATTATATAAATGGACTGAAGGACAAAAATCACAAGATCATCTCATTAGACAAAAAAAAAAAAAAGCATTTGACAAAATCCATCATCCCTTCATGATAAAAGTCCTACAGAGACTGGGAATAGAAGTAAGATATCTCAATACAATAAAGGCTATTTGTGACAAGCCTACAGCAAACATATTACTAAATGGGGAAAAACTGGAAGCTTTTCCACTAAAATCAGGAACAAGACAAGAGTGTCCACTGTCCCCACTCTTATTTAATATAGTACTGGCAGTCTTAGACATAGCAATAAGGAAAGAGACGCACATAAAACGGATACAAATTGGAAAGGAAGAGATCAAGTTATCATTATTTGCAGATGACATGATTCTATACATAAAGGACGCTAAAGACTCTACCAGCAAACTGTTACAGCTGATAAACACCTACAGCCATGTAGCACGATACAAAATAAATACACAGAAATCAGTATCCTTCCTATATGCTGACAACAAACACACAGAGGATGAAATCAGAGAATCACTCCCATTCACAATTGCATCAAAGAAAATAAAGTACCTTGGAATAAACCTAACCAAGGAAGTAAAGGATCTCTACAATGAAAACTACAAAACACTCATGAGAGAAATTGCAGAAGACACTTGGAAATGGAAAGACATCCCTTCTTCCTGGATTGGAAGAAGCAATATTGTGAAAATGGCAATCTTACCAAAAGCAATTACACATTTAATGCAATCCCCATCAAAATTCCAATGGCATTCTTCACAGAAATAGAAAAAAAAATCCAAAAATTTGTTTGGAGTCACAAAAGACCTCAAATATCTAAAATAATACTGAGCAACAAAAGTAAGGCTGGTGGTATCACCATACCTGATTTTAACCTATACTACAGAGCCATAGTAACAAAAACAGCATGGTACTGGCACAAATGCAGACATGTAGATCAATGGAAGAGAATAGAGGACCAAGACTTTTTTTAATGATATATTTTGTGGCTGGAGAGAAGGCTTAGCAGTTACAGCCATTTGCTTGCAAGGCCTGCTGTTACAGGTTAGATTTCCCAGTACTCATGTGAAGCAAAAAAAAAAAAAAAAAAAATAGACGTATGCATCTGGGGACTGTTTGTAATGAGAAAAGGCCTTGGCATGCCCATTCTCTTTGTCTTTCTCTAAATAAATAAATAAATAAATAAATAAAGACATAAATAAATGTAAAGTTAATATTATTTACAAAAATAGGGCTAGAAAGATGGCTTAGCAGTTAAGGTGACTACAAACCTAAGGACCCATGATTGATCTTCCAGGTCCCACATAAGTCAGACACACAAGATGACACAAGCACACAAGGTTGTACATGTGCACAAGGTGGCGCATATGTCTGGAGTTCTATCTCAGTGGCTGGAGGTCCTGATGCACCAATTCTCTCTCTCACTCTCCCATAAAAAATGCCAGTCTGTTGGGTTTGCCTGAAAAAAATGAAAATAGAAAAATTTTCAAGATATTTTTAAAATTTTATTTATTCATATGAAAGAGAGAGAGAAAGACAGAGAGAATGGGCATAGCAGGGCTTCCTGCCACTGCAACCAAACTCCAGATGCATATGCCATTTTATGTAGGTACTGGGGTATCAAACCCAGGTCCTTAGGCTGTACAGACAAGTACTTTAGCCACTGAGCCATCTCTTCAGTACCAAGCAATATTTTTATTTAAAATATTTTATTTATTTACTTATTTCTCTCTCTCACACACACACACTGGAAAAGCCAGAGCCTCCAGCTACTGCTAGTGAACTCCAGATGAATGCACCACCATATGCATCTGGCTTACGTGGGTAATGTGGCATTGAATCTGGGCCCTTGGGCTTCACAGACTGCCTTAACCACAAAGCCATCTTCCCAGCCTAAGAAATGTTTTTTAATGACAAGGGAAAGAAGCCTGATTACCTCTGTTGTTTAACATAATCCAGGACATTATGGTAATTATGTAATAAAAGAAAATCAAGCTATAAAATTGGAACAGAAGCAATGATGATCTGGAACCCTAAATTCTTTCTATGTCTGCCCCTCTAAATTGCCAGAAAATTTGAATTTGAAAAGTTTCACTGTTGGGCCTGGAGAGATGGCTTAGCGGTTACACACTTGCCTGTGAAGCCTAAGGACCCTGGTTTGAGGCTCGATTCCCCAGGACCCACGTTAGCCAGATGCACAAGGGGGCGCACGTGTCTGGAGTTCGTTTGCAGTGGCTGGAAGCCCTGGCACACCCATTCTCTCTCTCTGTCTCTATCTGCCTCTTCCTCTCTCTGTCTGTCACTCTCAAATAAATAAATAAAAGCAAAAATTAAAAAAAATTATAAAAGTTTCACTGTTGTAATACTTCTTTTTTCTATGTTTAATATATTCTTCTATTATTAAATTTTATATTTTTTTCTAGTAACTTATAGCTTAGTTTTTACCTTTAAATATTTGTTCCATCTTCAATTTATTATTTATTTATTCATTTATTTATTGAAGCAAGCCTAACAGACTGGCCTTTTTTATGAGTGCAAAAGCAAGAGAGAGAGAGAGAGAGAGAGAGAAAGAGAGGTGGTGGTGGTAGTGGGGGGGGGAGTATATTGGTGTTCCAGGGCCTCTAGCAACTGTAGTCAAACACCAGGCCCTATTGCTGAAGACTGCACATGCTTGGACTGAAAGGTGACTGAGAAATCAAGCTGGAGCTCAGCTGAAAACCTCCTCCCTGGAGACCAGCTGACAGAAAGCTGGGAAAAGCTATGCTGTCTGCAGCCCTATGGGAAAGGGAAGTCATCAGTGGAATAAACAACAGTGGACACTGCAAGCTTTAAGTTTGGCCAGCCAGGTCAAATGAGACAACAGATGCAATAACAACATGTCTGTTATGGGGAAACCCAACTGCTAACTAATTGGGCTGTAGGCCTGCTCCATGGGAGGGAATACAAGCCTGGTACTGAAAACCTATAGCAGGAGAGGTCATGAACCGTAGGGGTGTAACATCTACTGATGTCTGGCTAAAAGTATATATTATGCTTACCAAACTGCCCAGTAAGCATTCCTCTTATTGTTCATACCCATATATTAATTCCATTCTCACTTTTGGTTAGAGAAGCTTCTCTTTTCAGATGGCCATGACCTCTGGGATGACTCAAAAGGTACCATAGGGCTGAGAAAACGTGACAGAGGAATGTTCAGCACTGAAGCTCTATTCCACACTCCAAGGTTTAGGGTCCATTGCACAAGAGGTGGCAGAAAGAATGTAAGAACCAAAGGAAGGGTAGGATTGCTTACAATATAATCTTCAAGACAATGGCATCAAGTTAAAAGCAAGACTAATTGAGAGGGGGAAGGGATATGACAGAGAGTGGATTTCTGAAGGGGAAAGTGGGTGAGGGGAGATAATTATCATGGTTTATTTTCATTTTTTTCTCAATTTTTATTAACATTTTCCATGATTATAAAAAATATCCCATGGTAGTACCCTCCCCTCATTTTCCCCTTTGAAATTCCATTCTCCCTCATATCCCCTCCCCATCTCAATCAGTCTCTCTTTTATTTTAATGTCATCATCTTTTCCTCCACTTATGATGGTCTTGTGTAGGTAGTGTCAGGCACTATGAGGTCAGGGATATCCAGGCCATTTTATGTCTGGAGGGAGGACATTGTAAGGAGTCCTACCCTTCCTTTGGCTCTTACATTCTTTTCACCACCTCTTCCACATTAGACCCTGAGCCTTGGAAGGTGTGATCAAGATGTTACTCAGTATTCTAGTCACTTCTTTCCAGCACCATGATTGATACCTTCTGAGTTGTCCCAAGGTTACTGCCATCTGAGAAGAGAAGATTCTCTACCCAAAGTGAGAGTAGCATTAATATAAGGGTATGAATATTAAGAGAAGTGCTTACTGGTCAGTTTGATAAGCATAGTATACACATTTATCCAGACATTAGCAGATGTTACAACCCTAGGGCTCATGAATACCCCTGTCTTAAGTTTTCAGTATCAGGGATGTATTCCCTCCCATGCAGCAGGCCTCCAGTCCAATTAGAGGGCAGTTGGTTTCCACCATGTTAGATGTGCCACTATTGCACCCTTTGGCTCATTTTGCCTGACTGGCCAATTATAAGGCTTGCAGTGTCCACTGGTGAGTATCTTCACTGGTGGTATCTCTTTCTCCCATTGAACTGCATGCAGAATGGCTTCTTCCAGCTTTCTGTCAGCTGGTCTACATGGAGGAGGTTATCAGCTCAGTTCCAGCAGGATTTCTCAGTGGCCTTGAAGCCCAAGTATGTGGAAGCTTCAGCAATAGTGTCTTTCCATCTATTCCTGGTGGGAAACCAAGGGTCTTGTCAATGGCCTATAATGTTTTGGGGGCATCAGGGGCCTCCCTGACCAACAACTCACTGGAAGGTATCCCATCCCTGGCACTGAAAAATTTCTAGCAATGATCTACAGCTCCCATGTGTTCCATTGTCCGAAAAAGTAGGATTCCATATGATTTATTTATATCCTCTTAGATTTTGATTAGCCCTCCCTCCACCTTTCCTTTACTCAATTTCTTCCCCTGACCTCACTTTGGGCCTTTTCACCCCCATTAGTCTATTCTTCTACTTACATATATAGAATACCAACCTACTGAGTACCCTCCTCCCTTCCTTTCTCTTCCCTTTGTCTCTGTTTTAGCTTACTGGCCTCTGCTACTGAGTTTTTTCCTTCTCATGCAGAAGCCCAGTCATCTGTAGCTGGGATCCACATATGAGAGAGAACATGCAGCGCTTGGCTTTCTGTGCCTGGGTTACCTCACTTAGTATAATCCTTTCCAGATCCATCCATTTTCTTGCAAATTTCATAACTTCATTTTTCTTTACCGCTGAGTAGAACTCCATTGTATAAATGTGCCATATCTTCATTATCCATGCAGCAGTTGAGGGACATCGAGGCTGGTTCCATTTCTCAGCTATTATGAATTGAGCAGCAATAAACATGGTTGAGCATGCACTTCTAAGGAAATGAGATGAGTCCTTAGGATACATGCCTAGGAGTGCCATGGCTGGGTCATATGGTAGATCAATCTTTAGCTGTTTTAGGAATCTCACACTGATTTCCACAATGGCTGGACCAGATTGCATTCCCATCAACAGTGTAGAAGGCTTCCTCTTTTTTCACATCCCTGCCAGCATTTATGATCATTTGTTTTCATGATGGTAGCCAATCTGACAGGAGTGAGAAGGAATCTCAATGTAGTTTTAATCTGCATTTCCCTGATGACTAGGGATGTAGAACATTTTTTTAGATGCTTATATGTCATCTGTATTTTTTCTTTGAAAACTCTCTATTTAGCTCCATGGCCCATTTTTTAATTGGCTTGTTTGATTTCTTATTATTTACCTTTTTGAGTTTTTTGTATATCCCAGATATTAACCCTCTATCAGATATATAGCCGACAAAGATTTTTTTCCCATTCTGTAGGTTGCCTCTTTGCTTTATTCACAGTGTCCTTTGCAGTACAAAATCTTTGTAATTTCATGAGGTCCCACTGGTTAATCTGTGGTTTTATTGCCTGAGCAATTGGAGTTATATTCAGAAAGTCTTTGCCAAGACCAAAATGTTGAAGGGGTTCCCCTACTTTTTCCTCTAGCAGTTTCAGAGTATCCAGTCTGATGTTAAGGTCTTTAACCCTGTTTGGACTTAATTCTTGTGCATGGAGAGAGACAAGAATCTATTTTCAACCTTATACAGATACATATCCAATTTTCCCAACACCATTTGCTGAAGAGACTGTCTTTTCTCCAATGAGTACTTTTGGCATTTTTATTGAATATCAGGTGGCTATACCTACCCGGACTTACATCTGGAACCTCTATTCTGTTTCATTGATCTACATGTCTGCTTTTTTGCCAGGACCATGATGTTTTTGTTACTATGGCTCTGTAGTATAGGTTAAAATCAGGGATGGTGATACCACCAGCTTCATTTTTGTTGCTCAGTGTTATTTTAGATAATGGAGGTTTTTTGTGATTCCAAATGAATTTTTGCATTGTTTTTTTTTTCTATTTCTGTGAAGAATGCCATTGGAATTTTGATGGGGATTGCATTAAATGTATAGATTGCTTTTGGTAAGATTGCCATTTTCACAATATTGCTTCTTCCAGTCCAGGAAGAAGGGATGTTTTTCCTCTTCCTGGTGTCTTCTGTGATTTCTCGCTTGAGTGTTTTAAAGTTTTCATTGTAGAAATCCTTTACTTCCTTGGTTAAGTTTATTCTAAGGTACTTTATTTTCTTTGATGCAATTGTGAATGGGAGTGATTCTCTGATTTCATCCTCTGTGTGTTTATTATTAGCATATAGGAAGGATACTGATTTCTGTGTATTTATTTTTTATCGTGCTACATGGCTGTAGGTGTTTATCAGCTGTAACAGTTTGCTGGTAGAGTCTTTAGGGTCCTTTATGTATAGAATCATGTCATCTGCAAATAATGATAACTTGATCTCTTCCTTTCCAATTTGTATCCGTTTTATGTGCGTCTCTTTCCTTATTGCTATGTCTAAGACTGCCAGTACTATATTAAATAAGAGTGGGGACAGTGGACACTCTTGTCCTGTTCCTGATTTTAGTGGAAAAGCTTCCAGTTTTTCCCCATTTAGTAATATGTTTGCTGTAGGCTTGTCACAAATAGCCTTTATTGTATTGAGATATCTTACTTCTATTCCCAGTCTCTGTAGGACTTTTATCATGAAGGGATGATGGATTTTGTCAAATGCTTTTGTTTTTTTTTTTGTCTAATGAGATGATCTTGTGATTTTTGTCCTTCAGTCCATTTATATAATGTATTACATTTATCAATTTGCATATGTTGAACCATCCTTGTGTCTCTAGGATAAAGCCTACTTGGTCAGGGTGAATGATCTTTCTGATATTCTGTTTGCCAATATTTTGTTGAGAATTTTTGCATCTATGTTCATGAGGGAGATTGGTCTGTAATTTTCTTCTTCTTCTTTTTTTTAATCTTTGCCTGGTTTTGGTGTCAGGGTGATGCTGGCTTCATAGAATGATTTTGGTTGGATTCCTTCTTTTTCTATTTTATGGAAAAGCTTAAGAGGTGATGGTATTAGTTCTTCCCTGAAGGTCTGATAAAATTCAGCAGTGAATCCTTCTGGGCCTGGGCTTTTTTTAGTTGGGAGATTTTTGATAACTGCTTGGATCTCCATGCTTGTAATAGGTCTATTTTAGTGATCAATCTGATCTTGATTTAATTTAGGTAGGTCATAAAAATCAATGAAATCATCCATTTCTATCAGATTTTCATACTTTGTGGAGTATAGTATGTCCCTTTGATTTTTTGAATTTCTGCGGCATCTGTTGTGATGTTACCTTTTTCATCTCTAATTTTATTAATTTGTGTCTCTTTTTCTTTTGTTCAGATTTGCTAAGGGTTTATCAATCTTGTTTATCCTTTCAAAGAACCAACTCTTTGTTTCATTGATTCTTTGGATTGTTTTTTTGGTTTCTATTTCATTAATTTCTGTCCTAATCTTTATTATTTCTTCCCATCTACTGATTTTTGGTTTGCCTTCTTCTTATTTTCTATAATTATAGAAGTTGTCAGTAAAAAAAAAAAGGTAAAAATGAGAATATATAATGGACAAAAATTGTTATTGTAACAACAAATATTATATATTTCCCAATAATCAAACTTAAGAAGGAATGTGAAATAATTTCATTTAAAAATTTTGAAATATGCTTTAAGATATTAAACTAGATTTAAACAATGGAAAATGAGGTCATATTTTTGGATGGAGTCAATATGACTAATATTTCATTTATTCTTAAATTATCAACAATTTCTGGAAATTCCCAACCAAAAAGGAAAAAAAGCAATGGGGTATTTAAGAATATATATATATATATATACATTTACATATATACATATATATGATTTAACTGTTTCTAAAATTGATATATAAAAACAAGAATAGATAGAAAAGTTAGTGAGGATGGACTACGTCTTCCAGATTTTCATTGTAAAGATCCACTACAATGTAGACCTTTCATACTGGTTCAGTAATTGCATGGAAAACACTAACAAAGTGAGGAAAATCCTGGTGTATACCTAAAACAATATAGGAACAGAGTACATGATGCAAGTCGCAGTTTAAATGAATGGAAAATCTACTAATGTATCATTCAATGATTTGTATTGAGGCAGTATCATAGAGAACTGGAAAAATAAGTCATGCACAATCTCCATAAAATTTGAAAAAAAATATTGGGTATTTTGTTATAGCAATGGAAGGCTAACACAGACATACATAGATACTTCACAAGAGAAGGCATATAAATTGTCCAGTAGATCTATTATAAATGCTCATTATTGGTAATTGTAAGGAAATGCAAATTAAAATCACCTTACACCTGCTAAGATTGTTATAATCAAAAGGACCAACTATTATCAAGTGTTGGTGAAGTTATGCTAAACAGAGAAAACTAGGACACAATTGATGGGAATACAAACTGACAGAGCTATTCTGGAAAATAGTATGAATATTCCTGAAACAACTAAAAAAAGGATTATCACACGATCCAGCAATCTTCTGGGTATATGTCGAAGGATGGAAATCAGTAGGTCAAAAGGACAGCAGCTTTTCTATGTTCATTAAAGAATTATTCAGCATAGCTAACATATGGCACCAATCTAGGTGCTCAGTATGATGAATGGATAAATAAAATGTCATATATATGTGTATATATATATATATATATATATATATATATATAAATACTATTTGTCCTTAAAATCTAAATACAAAAAAGAAATTCATCCAGGAAACAATCCCATTTCCCAGCATCGACATAAAAGGCTGGGAATGACCACATACATCTCTTACCCCAGACCTTGGGAATAGGACACTGGAGAATCATTGGGATTCCTGGATCACTGGATTATTTTTAATGCAACTAGGTTGAGGGACAGAACCTATTTTAAGGAAGTATGCAAATGTGAAATAGGGGAGTACAAGCAACATTCTCCTTTTGCCTACACATATTAGTGCATAGGGCATGGACATATGAGCATACACATATGTTTACATGTCACATAAGAAACACATCATAGATCACACCACTCACACTCTGCACACATGCATACACACACATGCATATGTGTATACACGCACGTGCACAATAATTTTAAAAAAAGGAAAAGACCACAATCCTATAATTCATCTGGAAGCAGGAGAGACCCTGGATAGCTTAAATGACCCTGAGCAAAAGCATACTGCTGGTGGCATCACCATACCTCATTTCAAGGTATAGCGCAGAGCTATAACATTAAAAACAGCATAGTGTGGCACAAAAGATGGCATGCAGGCCCATGAAATAGAATAAAGACAACATATCAATCCATGCAATAAAGCCACTTGATTTTTCATGAACATGCCAAAATACATGCGGGCGAGGATAAATTACGTCAACACATGGTTCTGTTAAAACTAGATAACCACATGTAGAAGAATGAAGGTAGAACCTTACCTCTCTCCCAGCACACAAATCAACTCCAAATACCTCAATGACCTCAATGTTAAACAATGAAACACTAAACAATGGAAGTACTAAAGGAAGTACTTTTGGGGTGTGGCCACAAGATATATGTGTAGATAGGGATTTTCTGGATGGGATTAAAGCCACTTAGGAGATCAATTCAATAGTTACAAATAAGAAGACAGGAAACCAAAAAGCATTTGTACAGCGCAAGAAATGGCCACCTGAGTGCAGAGGCAGCCTGCAGAACAGAAGGTCTTGCCTGCTATACATCTAGGATATTCAAAGCACTCAAAAATGTAAACACCAAGAAAGTGAACTAACCAACCAAAAAAAAAAAAAAAAAAAAAGAAAGAAAGAAAGAAACTGGGTTATAAAACTCACCAGAGATTTCTGAAAAGAATACAAATGACCAGTAAATATTTTTTAAAGTGATCAACAATCTAAGCCATCAGGGAAATGCAAAGTAAAACTACTCTGATTCCATTGCACTCGGTCAGAATGGCTAGCATCAAAGGTAGCAAAGGGAAAAAAAAAAAAAAAAAAAAAAAAAGACAAGAACCAGGCATGGTGGTGCACATATTAATCCTAGCACTGGGTAGCCAGATGTAGGGGAATTGCTGTGAGTTCCAGGCAAGCCTGGGATTACATAGTGACTTTCAAGACTGCCTGAGAGAGAGGGAGGCACTACCTGGAAACACTATAAAGAAGGACAACAGGGCAGGGCTGGAGAGATGGCTTAGTGATTAAGACGTTTGCCTGCAAAGCCAAAGGATCCCAGTTCGATTCTCTATGACCCATGTAAGCCAGATGCACAAGGGCGCGCATGTGTCAGGAGTTTGTTTGCAGTGGCTGGAGGCCCTGGTGCACCCATTCTCCCTCTCTCCCTCCATCTCTTTCTCTCTCTCAATTAAATAAATGATAAAAAATTAAAAATTATGTTTTTTTTTAAAAAGTCCACAAATACTGACAAGGATGTGGGTAAAGATTGACTCTTATTCACTGTGGGTGTGATGCAGCCTGGTGCATCCACTAAGGAAGTCAATACAGAGATTTTTCTAAAAGCTAAGAATACATCTACCATATGACCCCAGTATGCCACCTCTAGCCATTGACTCTAAAGACTTTGCTGTCCTTCAGAGATTCTTTCTCAGCCATGTTTATTGTTATTCTATTCACAATAGATAAAAATGGGATCAGCCTAGGTGCCAATCACATGATGAATGGATATTGAAAATGTGGTACATATAAACAATGGAGCTTATTCAGCTATAAAAATCAAAGTTGTGAAATTTCCTGGAAAACAGATGGAGTTGGAAGGAATCATACTGAGTAACCCAGTCTCAGAAACACAAATGCTGAATGTTCTCTGCTATGAGCATATGCCACTTTTGAAATTCTAGATTAGTGGATATATGTCAGAACCAGTATCTTCAGAAGCAAGGAAGACAGAAAGGGACATGGGCAGCGATTATGCAGGAGGGTAACAGAACACATGGGTCACAAATATAGAGGGGAATAATATTTAGAGGGAAATTGTAGTAAGGATAGAGGTAGGGAGATGAAGGGGGGAGTGGGCAGTCAGAAGATAAATGAAAACTGGACTTGGGTATAAGCCATTTGGAAATTGACTATTCTTTTTTTTTATTAAAATACTGGGTTTATTTCACATGTAATATTTTTGTTTCTCCACCATTTCCATGTCTGACCACTACTACTATGTCCTATCATAACATTCCATACATACTTAAAACCAAGCAAAGGGTGGAGCCCAGCTTTAAAAACTAAACAGGCATTTTAGACAACACATTCTTGGCAATGGAACTTGGACAACATTTATCAAACATGGTAGAGAAAGTTCTCACTTTGCATTATAAAAAAGACAGCCAGATATCAACTGTTACAGAAATAAAGACGGAAAATTTTAAGGAACTGTTTAAACTACTTTCTTAAAGAGACTTCCTCCACTGCCAGAGATCTTGAATAGCCTCCTGGTCAGTCATCCGGAAGCAATTCTTCACATAATTGACGAACTTGGCTTCCACTTTGGGAAGAGAACCACCCTTTTCTATACTTGCTTGCATTTTTGCTTTAATGTCTTCAACAGAACTAGGTCCTTTTGGTGTTCTGGGAGTTTTTTCCTGTTTTTTGAAGGCTTCTTGACCTTTTGATCTTGGTGTTGAGGGTTTTGAGTCTTTTCCATTTTGGTTTGATTTTTGTGCATTTTTGGCTGGAATATCTCGTATAGATTTCTTCACTGGAGCTTTTTCTTCAGCTTCATCATCATCAAAATCATCATCATCGTCATCTTCATCATCCTCATCATCGTCTTCATCCTCATCATCATCTTCATCAGCAGCAAGTTTTACTTTTTTCTGTGGAACTTTGTTACCACCTCCAGGTGCAGATCGCTTTCCAGACATACTTAAGAGTTTTACATCCTCCTCCTCTTCATCTTCTGATTCTGCATCTTCCTCCACAACTACTAAGTGCTGTCCACTAATATGCACAGGCCCTGAACCACACTTCAACCTTAAGACCACAGGTGGTGTAATTTCAAAGCCCCCAAGAGAAACCGTTGGTTGTACAGACATTTTCAAAGTTGCCAGTGTTACTTTAATTGGACTGCCTTCATAATTCATTGCCTCTGCCTCAACGATGTGCAGCTCATCTTTTGCCCCAGCCCCTAAACTGACCGTTCTTAATGATAACTGGTGCTCATTTTCATCATTATCCACCTTAAAGTGATAATCTTTGTCAGCCTTTAGTTCACAACCGAAAAGGTAGTTCTGAGGCCTCAGCGGGCTCATGTCCATGTTCATCGAATCTTCCATGGGGGGTGGCACGCACTTGGGGGGGGTGTGAGGAGATGGACGGAGACAACTAACTATGGTGCCTCACACTAGACGCGTAGGACGGAATCACACCAGGTGACTATTCTTTTTGAAAAGGTTTACAATGAAGTTTCCTTATATGGGTGAAAAAACCTGCTCCCAGAAATCATAGGGTATTATTTTAAAATTCCAGTGCAAGGGATAGGATATTTCCTAATGAATTGCTTGTCAGAGAGACCATCAAGGCTACTTACACCTATATGGGCTATTGCCATTGTTCTTGCATACCCACCCAAACCGGACAGCAAGTCCCTATTGCTGAATACAACACAGGCATTGTTTGTAGGATGGAAAAAAGAAAGAAAGAACGAAAGAACGGAAGAAAGAAAGAAAGAAAGAAAGAAAGAAAGAAAGAAAGAAAGAAAGAAAAACACAGAGCCGGGCATGGTGGTGCACACCTTTAATCCCAGCGCTGGGAGGCAGAGGTAGGAGGATCTACATGAGTTCAAGGCCACCCTGAGACTATATAGTGAATTCCAGGTCAGCCTGAGCTACAGTGAGAACCTACCTCGGGGGGGGGGGGGGAAAAAAAAAACAGGTTGAATGAGGTCAGAAGCTTCCTAGAACTCCCATAAAAATTCTGGCAACTGATGATATCTGGAAGAGGGGCATTTATGTTCCTTAGTGAATTTCCATTTCTCAAGTAAGTAACCTCTCATCCATGATCATAAAAGTGACCCTAATTTAAATCAGTATCCCTAAAGAAAGCAAATAGTGCACATTAAATCAGATGTAGATCTAGTGGAAAGAAAGAGAATGTTAGTGGGAGAGGAGAGAGGATCAGTGGTCAGGAATAAGGTCACAGTGCATTGTATGAAAGTGCCAAAAATACCAATTGTATTCTTTCTTCTGCTCGCCTGCCCTCCCTCTCCTCCCTCCCTCCCTTCCTTCCCTTCTTCTCCCTTTTTGTCCCTACCTTTTCCCCTTCCTCTTCTCCTCCCTTTCTTCCAACAAAGCCTAGATTCCCTTTTCTGTTCTTCAGGCAAACAGCATCATTTTACAACTGTCCATGGTTGTCTTGTCATGGACCTTCACCTGCAATGCCGGAATTCCTCCTTCCTGTTCCCCCAAGATGCATGTGAACTTTGTAGGTGCTGGATTATGTAGGGAGTGCTGTCACATGACTGTGGAACTGTGATGCAGCTTTCACGAGGATGCATAACTGTGCTCCTGATGCAGCTCTCATGAGGTTGCTATCATGAGGGCATTGCAGATTGGGGTGGAGCTTGTTTCGGGACCACCCACATTCTTGTAAGTGACCTGTCACTCATGCTGTGTAAGTTAGCCGAGTGAAGTCACTCATTCATCAACTTGGACTTTGGTGAAATCCTAACTTTGATCTGTTGGTGCCCTATGTGGGGCGATAAGAAATTTACTAAAGTCTCCTAAGAAAACTTAACATAACTCTCTCTCTCTCCCCCTCTTCCTCATCTGTTTTCTTTCTATCTCCATTGTTTTATTTCTCATTTAACTTTGAGAGACTTTCCTAGAGAACACAGGATAGGTGGATTTTCAGGTTTTGCATTAGTTAGTCTTTTCTGTGGAGTCTCTCTGTCATAACCTTGTGAAGCCTGTGCTTATTTTGAGTTATCTGATCACATTTCTTTGACCCCTCTTTTCTCTCTATCCTTAGCCCAAACTCCCTCTTTCCACGTAACTCATTCTTCCTGCTTTCCTTCTATTCACTTTCCCCGCCTCTCATTTTCTCTGTCATGATTCTAGCTAATCATGATTCACACCTGTCTGTTCTCCTTTCCACTTATGCACAAAGTATCTAATATTTTTATGCATATTGCATCATCCTAAATAACTGGAGGTTAAGGAGTGACAAGGGCTAAGAGCAGGTTCCTGGAGCACTACCGAGGTCTGCAAAACCTGCATTCGGCCCTGACACCATTCCTAGACCGGAGACAAGTGGGGTCAACCTACACACTGGGCTTTGGTTTCTATTACGCAAGGTGGAACAATTCCCAACAGTTCTGCTAGGCTTCTGCAGGAACAGGGAGCCTTGACTCACTTTGCCCACAACTGACAAGCTTGAAACTTTTAGGTCTCCCTCCCTCCTGCATCCCACCGCCCACATTTTTCGCCATTTCCTGTCCAACACAGGGCTCTGATGACTCTCTCAGCAGTTGATCTTCACTTTGTTCAGCCGATTTCAAACAAGAGTCTGCCTACCAAGTTCCTGTTAGAAAAGTTTCTTTTCCCCTCCCCGACAAAACAAAGAAAGAACAGCACCAGAGTGACTCAGCCCAACGGGCAGCTGGCAGCAAAGACTACATCCCATTATGTCATAGCATGTGACGTCATCAGTGGGCCTAGAAGTCGCGCTGAGCATGCGCCTCGGTGCCAACTGCCCTTGGACACGAGGCCGGGCTCTTGAGGGGCCGGCTAGGCCGCGTGTGCGCCTGTTGTCTGCTTGCGGCTTTCTGTCCACTGAGGGCCGAGCAGTCGCTCTGGGTCAGCTGTATGGAGCGAGGCGAAGGTGAGTACACGAGGACGGTTGGGACAGGAGGACCCGAAGTGGGACAGAGATCCTGTGGGTGACGGTGTGCTGAGGCCTTTGCGACACTCCCCCATCTTGTGTGCGTGCTCGTGTGAGCGTGCGTGCTCGTGTGCGCGTGCGTGCTCGTGTGCGTGTGCAAGCCAGGGTCCCTTGTCAGGCGTCCTCCTCGATCCTTCTCTTCTCGACTCTGTGAGAAGGGCTCTTGTGTAACCTGGAAGTCACTAATTCGGGGTACTGGGTTCACCCAGGAATTGGCTGGCTGCGCTTACCCAGCACTGAGGCCGCAGACCTCCACCTCACAGGCGTGTTTAGGTGGGTGCTGCGGTCTGAGATCAGGGCCTCATGCCTGCACAGCAAGCACTTCACCCACTCAGCCATCTCCTCAGGTCTCAGCTCCTTCTTTCCCTCTTCTGCACATTTATTGAGACAGTCTCAGTATGTAGTCCTGTCTGGTCTGGCAATCCCATAGACTGTGCTGGCCTTGAACTTGTGGCCATCTTGTTTGTACCTTGGGAGAGCTGGGATTACGGGCCTGTGCCGCATACCTTGTCTCAGAAATCATTCTTGAGACTCAGAGTATTTGTGTCAGTATGAGAGACAGAACAGCCTAGGGAAAGATCCAAGTGTGATAGGAGGGCTTGTTCCAGACTTCAGGAGTGTCTGACTGCTGACCAAACATTGCTCTTTAATTTAATTTAGTACAGAGAGAAAGAGAGAGAGAATGAACATGGGAGTGCCAGGGCTAGTTGCCCCTGGAAAGGCCTGGCATTATGTGAGTTCTGGGGATTTTCTTCAGTAGTTCTATCTCCTTACTCATGTCTTGTATGAGCTCCTTATTTAATTATGCTGGTTTCCCATGTTCTCTTGGAATTCCTTCAGGAGTTTGCTTTCTTCTTTAGTTCCTTTTATTTCTTTAAGTATAGATAACACCTGCTTTTTTTTCTTTTGAAATCCTTGTCACGTGTTTCATCTAAAACAGTCTCATTGGGGGCCACTTCTGATGTATTTATAATTTTTGGTAGGATTTTATTGTCTTGATTCCTTGTGTTTCTTGTATTATAATGTTGTGGTTTTGCATCCTGAGTTGATTTGCTGCTTGGGTTTTCTAATAATCTATGGTCCATTTAGTTTTGGAAATCCAACTTTATGTACCTTCAGAGTAGGAGTTTAAGGTACCAAGTGTAGCTCTTGTACTCCAGTTCAACTGCAGAAGTAATGCTAGGTGTTGTGTTTGCTCTACACCCTTATTCCTGTCAGCTGGGAGGTTAAGATTTCTGTTCTGATTTGGGTTGCAGGACATCTGGATCGGAGTCAGACCCTGCCCCAAATAATAACAGAAACAAAACACAAAGGCCCTATAAATCGGAAAGCATCAAAGGCAACAGTAATCAACACCCAACAATAGCTTAATTGAGAATAGTAAAGTTAACCAAGAATATGTAACCCATAACTTCACATGGAAAGAGAGATTAGCACTTCCAGTGCAGTCCTGTGTATGTACTTTTTTGTCGGTTGGCTTTGTTACCTTTTGGGGTGGCTTCCAGTCTCACCAATGCCTAGTGCCCACCTCGATCCCTCCATGTTGTGCTGTGGAGTTGGTGTTCTGATCACCTGTGCTGGATGTCCTGCCACTGGGGGCTGAATGCATTCTCCAGAGGTTCACAGTTCTGATGGTTGGGAGATGGGAGAGTGCAGTAAGCCTGGAGTTGTACTGGAACTGCTCAGCTGGTCCTGCCTGTATCTCTTTCAGCAGCTCCTTTGCTGATCTTTGCTGTCTCCCCATGCTCCCCATACTGTGGATGGAACACAGGACCTATAATTTGTTAAGCAAGTGTTCTACCATTAAGATACACCCCAGCTCCATGTTGGGCATTTCTGCTAGGCAACCCTTTCCCAGTGAATCTGCACATGCATTGGTGAGAGAAATCATAGGCCTAAGCTTCCAGGAAGACCACACATTGCTGAGGTCAAGAAGCAGCACCACTGCCGGGCGTGGTGGCGCACGCCTTTAATCC
Organism: Dipus sagitta; assembly: GCA_036346955.1. Lineage (NCBI taxonomy): Eukaryota > Metazoa > Chordata > Mammalia > Rodentia > Dipodidae > Dipus > Dipus sagitta. The sequence continues at coordinate 64,138,671 of CM070778.1, read as the reverse complement.
CAGTACTCGGGAGGCAGAGGTAGGAGGATTACTGTGAGTTCGAGGCCACCCTGAGATGACATAGTGAATTCCAGGTCAGCCTGGGCTAGAGTGAGACCCTACCTTGAAAAACCAAAAAAAAAAAAAAAAAAAAAAAAAAAAGAAACAGCACCACACTTTAAGTCACTTGAAGACTAACCAGTTGGACTTAGCAATGCTATAGGCTATGGTAGGTGACACATATGACCTAATGTCAGTTTCTGAAATTCTAGGTCCACAGTCTATCAACCTACAAAAGACACTTTTCAAGTCTATGTTAACCCTAGATGTATAGAATGCAGCTTTAGTAGATTCTTTCATTTTCCAAACGTTCCTGTGGTGAGCTAACCCCACTTAGGAAAGCTTGGATGGGTTTTTCATGAGGGGTTTAGATGAACATGAGGCTTCTTGCAGGTGCTTTTTGGGCAGGTCAGGAAGGGCATTTCCAGGAAGGATTTAATGAGGGAAGAAGTCCTTCATCCAGAGTTGGTGGTCCCTCTGGTGGTGGACTATACATAAGGAAGCTCTGAGGGAGCACAAGGCCTTTTGCCTGGCCTCCTGAGCTAAATGTTGGGCATCCTTCTTACCTAGCTGCCCTTGCTACTTGCTCATGCATGCCTCTGCTCTCTTTGGGCTCTCCTTCTTCCACGTTGGCACTCAATCTCCTCACCTTCCAGTGTGTAATGAACACTGACAGCTCCCTTAGACTTCTCCAAGCCTCCAGCATCAAACTGGGACAGCTGAGGCACCTGCCCTGTGAACCAAGTAGCTCCAATGTTCTCTTTCTCTCCAGCCTATGGACATCTATTGTGAGATTCCTCAGCCCTGCAAGGTGATCCAGTAATCCATATTCATTCTATGGTTCTGTTCCTCTAGGGAACTATGATTAATATTGGGACATAAACAATCCTCACTTGATTTGGAGGTCATTTGTGAGACACTGGAGGGATTTTCAGGGCACTTCCTGCATTTTGAGTTCATTTTCAGCATCAAGAGGCCTTGGCATACCCATTCTACCCCTCTGCATCAGGTAAATAGGTAATATGCTATTGGTATATAGACACTGGTTTACCACCACAAAATGATATTGGTGATATGAGTACCCTCCTGTCACCAATGGATAGTTGAGCCAGACCAGAAAAGGAAAAAAAAAAATAAGCAAGAAAACATCTGAGTTTAATGTCTTCCTAGACAAATGACCCAACAAATATTTGTAGGCTATTCCTTACAAATAACGCACCATACACATTCTTCTCAGGAGGTCATCAAAGTTCATGTAAAGTAGATGATATAATGGCACACAATGTGACCCATTACAAATATAGGATATTTGAAATTATTTCTTGTACCTTACTAGAGATTAAGAATCAAGAAAACCTAAAGAACATATAGAAACTCATGGAGCTTGAACAGCATGCTACTGAATGATAAATGTGTCATCAACGAAGTCAAGAATGACAGAGATCAGTTCCTAGAATTGAGTGAAAATGCACATGCCAAAAGCAGTGGTTAAAACCACGACATTCTTATGGGGGAAATTGGTAGGGATGTATGCCTAATTTAAGAAAACAGAGGAGGTTTAAATAGATAACTTAATAATGCACCTTAGGTCCCTGGAAAATTAAGAACAATTGAAACTCCAATAGCAGAGGGAAAGAAATAAGATCAATGCAGACATTAATGACGCTGATATGAAATTAACATCACAGAAGGATCTTGTTCTTTGAAAAGATAATGAAGGCCAGCAAGCCCTATCAACAATAGCCCAAAGGAAGGGAAGTCCATAATTAATGCCAGAAGGATTATATCATAGCAGACAGCCATAGAGTTCATGAAACCATCAGAAAAAATGGGGGAGGGATCTAACAGCCTTTTCAAAGAAAGAAATATGAATGGCCAATAAATATTTTAAATGATGTTCAACTAGTTGAGCTATCACACAGTGTAAACTAAAAGTACTTAGACATCCCATCTCTCTTTGATCAGAATGGCCATCATGAAAAAAATCAAATGAGGGCTGGAAGGATAGCTTAACTGTTAAGGCACTTGCCTGTGTACTATAAGGACCCAGGTTCGATTTGCCAGAATCCTTTTGAGATTGATGCACATGGAGGGGTACATGCATTCGGACTTCATTTGCAGTGGCTGGAGGCCCTGGTGTCCATTCACTCTGTTTTTTTTTTTCTCTCTCTCGCTCTGTGTCTCTCTCTCTATTTACCTGTGTGTCCAATAAATAATTAAAGATATAAATAAAAATGTTTAAAAATGAAATGACAACAAATGTTTGTGAGGGTGGGGAAACATGAACCTTCATGGACTATTGTTCCAAGTATTAAACTTGTACACACACTATGAAAATCAATATAAAGGTTCTTCAACAATGTAAAACTAGGTCTACCATTTAACTCACATATATCACTACTGGTCACATACCCTAAAGATTCTACTCTTGACTATAGAGATTCTTGTTTAGCCATTATATATGCTTGACATATCTCAGTTGTATGTATCTAGGGATATGTCACTTATTTCTTATCATAATTACTTAGTAGCATTCCACCCAGGATCCCCCACAAAATGTGGGAGGAGGGTGGCCCACTAGAGTTGTGGGTAAGAGAAGCCCATGTTGCTTGCTATGTCTATGAAATAGTTCAATTTACCTGATCTGGCTGACACCCACATACTGTTTGGTGTGTCCCAACCTCTTGATCTGGAAAATTATCTAATTCCCTTCCTTCTGGAGATGAGTACACTTCTCCTATAGTCTGAGGGCACAAGTGAATTTCTCATGGTGCGCAAAAATGATTTGTTCATGAAAAAATATATATTTATTTGTGATCGGGTGGGGAGGAGGGTGGGAGACAGAGAGGGAGAGAGAGATTTTGTGTGTATATGTGTGCTGATTGCTCTTACTGCCTGACAGAAACTCCATATACATGTGGCACTTTGTGTATCTGGCCTTATGTGGTTGCTATGGAATCAAACCCAGGCCAGCAGGCTTGGCAAGCAAGCACCTTTAACCACTGATCCTTCTCTCTCTCCAGGTGGTCCCTGTGGTCATCAGAGATACACCAGTGTCCACTCTGGTGGCCAAGGAGGTCATTCCCACTTTTTAAATCAGGTAATTGATCAGTAACAACTATCAGAAAAAAAATTTTATGTCATGCTCTTTGCTAATGATCAATGATATTAATGCAGTTCTCACACTGCACACTGATTGGAAGGTATATTGCTGTGTGGTATCTCACTTAAGGAGAACCAGGACATTCACATCCTCAACTCCCATGGGTATCCAGGAGATGTCATTTTACTATCCTCATGTAGGAAATGTTAGACTATGAGGGAAAGGGATTGTAGGAGGCTGTCCTCTTCAGACTTTGTTATTGTTTTTTGGCACTCAATGAGAGCTATTTGCTCTGCCCCATACTTCCCCCTTCTTCCATTCAGCACACCCAACAGAGGCCCAAAGCAGTGGTCCACCTGACTTTGGACTTCAATGTGATCTAAAGAAAACTTTTCTCTCATATAATTAATCATCTCTGGTATTTTTATTTTTTTCTTGATACATTTTTTTGTGTGTGCATGTTTGCAAATGTGCAAATGTAGTTGTGTGCACATGCATTTGGATGCCAGAGTCTAACCTGAGTGTCATTCCTCAGGAAGACTCCCGGTTCATAGTGTTTCGAGGAATTATCTGCTTCCAACCCAGGCTGACATTCAGTTCACTATGTAGTCTCAGGCTGGCCTTGAACTCACAGCAATCCCCCTGCCTTGGTGTGACAAGTGCTGGGATTAAAAGTGTGTACCACCATGCCTGGGCTGGAACAGTTTTTATAAAATTGGATGTTTCTTTGGCTCAGAGCTCATCAGTTAGTTGAGACTGTCTATCCATGAGCCCTAGAGATTTCCCGTATCTATGCCTGCACATGCCTGGTATTGTGAGCCTAAGCAACCTGACCTTGCATTTAACATGTATTCTGGGGTCCAAATTCAGGTCTTTATTTTTGAAAAACAAGAAAGTTACCAATCAATGTATGTCCTCAGTCCTCCTTTTAAATCTGTTTAAATCTGTTATCAGTATATATGCATAGCACCTAGCAACAGTATTTATTTGTGTATGGTGTATAGTAGATGTGTATGTGTGTGTGTGTGTGTTTGTGTGTGTGCCTACAATTACACACCCCTGTGCATGTATGTACAAAACCAGGGAGAACATTGGGTGTCATCCTTTATTGCTCTCCTGTGATAGTTCTTGAGGTGGAGTCAGGGAGAGAGAGAGAGAGAGAGAGAGAGAGAGAGAGAGAGAGAGAGAGAATGGGCACTGCAGGGCCTCCAGCTGCTGCCAATTAACTCTGGGTGCAGATGCATGTGCCACCTTGGGCATCTGGCTTACATGGGTCCTAGCCGTTCGAACCTGTTTCCTTTGGGTATGCAGGCAAGCACTTTAACCAGTAAGTTATCTCTCCAGCCCTAACCTTAGGTTTCTGCTTTCTAGTTAAGAACTATAATATATGAGCTATAACTCCAGCCCATATTTACCTGAAGATCTCCATGGTAACATATCACACAGACACTCACATTTCAATGTTTATTTTAGCACCATTTACAATTGAAAGTTGAGGTATCAGCATAATTGTCAATAAGAGAGGAGTGTGTAAGGACATGCACATATGTGCAGTAGAATTGTTTCCAGCCATAAAGACAAACAAAGTTATGTTGTTTGCCAAACAAGAAAGCAAACAGAGATAATCAGGTTAAGTCTGTCTCAGAAGGAAAGACACCAAGTCTTCACTCCTATATAGTTCCTAGAATTTACCTAGACACAGAAAGTTATGTATGCATGCTTGATAAATAGTTGTAGAGAAACTGTTCTCAAAATCAAAGGGAATTCACAGGAAGGAGAAGAGTGGAAAAGGGTGGGTTTGGTGTAGGAGGGGATAGAATCAATTTACCAAATAAACTTTTTTTAAAATTATCATTTTTTATTGACAACTTATATGCTTTCAGAGAATAAACGATGATAATTCCCTCTCCCACTTTACCCTTCACAACTTTGCTCTCCATCCTGTCCTCTCCCTCTCTCCATTAGTCTCTTTTTAAATTTGATGTTGTCATCTTTTTCTCCTATTATGAGGGTCTTATGTAGTGGACACTGGAAGCTTCAAGTTTGGCTAGACAAACTGACCTTTAAGGGTCTTATGTAGTGGACACTGGAAGCTTCAAGTTTGGCTAGACAAACTGACTTTATAAAAATTGTTTATTTAATTGAGAGAAGAGGAAGGCAGAGACAGAGTTTTGCTTTGCTGGCAGTAAAACACATGATCGAGAGCAGATTGTGGGGGAAAAAAAGGGGTTTATTTTGCATTACAGACTTGAGGGGAAGCTGCATGTTGGCAGGGGAAAATGATGGCCTTAGCAGAGGGTGGACATCGCCTCCTGGCCAACATCCGATGGACAAGAGCTATGGGGGTGGTTGCACAACATGGGCAAGAGAAATCTGGCTATAACACCCATAAGCTGGCCCACAAAAATACACTGCCCCAGGAGGTGTTAATTCCCAAATTGCCATCAGCCTGATACCTAGCATCCAAAATACCTAAGTTTATGGGGGTCACCTGATCAGATTACCACATTCTGCCCTAGGCCCCATCAACTGATAACCATACATAATGTAGAATGGAATGCATCCATTCAACTTCAAAAATCCCCATAGTTTTTAACCTATCCTGAAGATCTTCAATATCTTCAAAGTCCAAGATATTTTGAGCAAAAATACCAAAACCATACCCTAATTGCAAAGAAAAAAACATTCATACTGCAAAACATAGCACTGGGCAGAGTAAAGAAATATACAACCAATTCAAGATTTAAACAGGGCAAACATCAAACTCTGTAACTCCAAGTCCAACAACACGAACTAGTGAAAAGTCTCTGGAATCCGAATTCTGCCCCTTGAACTAGGCTACTCATGGTCTCAGGAAACATCACCTGGTATTTTAATTTTTTATATGTAATTCAAGATTATATATATATATATGTTGGAGAGAGAGAGAGAAAGAGAAAGAGAGAGTGAGCACCAGAGAGCGAATATGGGTGCATCAGTTCCTCTAGCCAGTGGGATTGAACTCTAGATGTGTGTGCCACCCTGTACATCTGGTCTGTATGGGTCCTGGGGAATCAAAACTGGATCTTTATGCTTTGCAGGCAAGTGCCTTAACTACTAAGCCATTTCTCTATCTCAAGGAGGGAATTTTTTCGGTTAGTGGAGGTGGAACATAGCCCTTACTGTGTGTGGCACTATTTTGTGGGCTGGTGATCAGGACTGAATGACGTAGAGGAAGCAGCTGAACAGCAGCCTCTATCTCTCTCTGCTTCTTGATCTCTCACTGTTTCCTGACAGTGCTACAAGAAGACCAGTTGCTTCCTGCTCCTGCTTCTATGCCGTCCCCACCCTGATGGAGGTGGAAGGTGAGTTCATCCCCTCCCACCCTTAACTCACTTCTAGTCAGGTATTTCTTCTCAATAATAAGAAACTGGCTGAAACACCCGATTTCCTATCGTGTAGTGCAGGAAAGTGATGATGATGAAGTGGAAATGGTGTTTGAATTCAGAAACAGATGACATCTACTGTCTCTGATAATCCAGCCCAAGATCTGGTCTTTAACACACTAGAATTTCAAGAAGACTCTGGATTCGTACATGGTATGTGGCTAGACAACACAAAGAGCCTCTATAGGGATGTTGATCACCCCCCCCCATACACGGGCATAATAACTGAAATTTATAAAGAAAATCCTAAAATTCATATGGAAGCAGAAGTGTCCCAGGGGAGCATAATCAGTCTTGAGCAAACAGATGAAATACTTTAATGTAAGAAAGAAATTTTAGTAAGTGTTAAAAATATTGTAGAACAGAAGTATGTTTTAAGGTTATGTTTATTATTTATTTATTTATTAGAGGAGAGAGGGGGAAAGAGAAAGGGTGGGTGTGCCAGGGCATCAAGTCACTGCAAAGGAAATCCAGATGAATGTACCACCTTGTTCATCTGGCTTATGTGGGACCTGGGGAATATATATATATATATATATATATATATATATATATTAGTCATAATTTTATCTAGCATATTGACCTATCTATATATTTATATATGTAAAGATATATAAATAAGATCTACGTTTTTGAATCCAAGACTATATTTATGTTCATCAAGGTGAAAAACCACTTGGTAACTAATGGGTAACACTGGTATAAGCAGCTCTTATAGCGTATAGCCCAAAATGGAGCAATTTCCAGACTCATTTCTTGTTCTACAAATGATCTGTGGTACCTTTAGATTTCTAAATCCAGCTTTATGTACCTTCAGAGTGGGGGTTTAAGGTGCCAAGTGTACCTCTTGAACTTCAATCCAACCGCAGAAGTAATCCTAAGTGTTGAGTTTGCCTGCTATTCAAGTATTCTAGTGGGCTGGGTTTAGCAATCTACTGGCAATTTCTAAACTTTAGCTGAGTCCTATACACATTCAATAAAAAACCAGCACAGAGAATGCAAATGTGGGGATTGAATCAAACAGATAACTTTATGGGGCAAATGTCCTTAAGGGTGTGTGTTGCTGTACACCCTTAATCCTGTTAGCTGGCTGGTTGAGATTGCGGTTCTGAAATGTGTTCCAGGTCAACCTGGGTCTGTATCAGAACCTGCCCCCCAAAATGACAGAAGAAAGAGACAAAGACCCTATGAATCTGAAAGCATCAAAGGGAACAATAGACAACCCCCAAATGCAGCTTAATTGAGAATGGTAAAGCCAACCAAGAATATGTAACCCATAACCGGTCCTGATATATAAAGGAAGATAAGCACTTGCAGTGCCCACCTATCTACCTGATTTTATGTCAGTAGGCCTCGTTACATATTGGGGCGGCTTCAGGTGTCACCAATGCTGAGTGCCCAGCTTGATCCCTCCGTATTGTGCTATGAATTTGATCACCTGTGTTAATTTCCAACTTGAGATCAGCCTGCAACCTAGCATTCTGAATACCTCAGTTTATGGGGAACACCTGAATTGAACAAACACATTCTACACTGGCCGGCATAAATTGACAACTATACATGATGTTAAATGGAATTCATTCATCAAGCTTCAAAAGTCCCCATAGTTTTTAATCTGTCCCAATAATTTTCAAACATCTCCATATTCCAAGATGTTTTAAAACTGAGTAAAAACAGCAAAAAATAAAAAATAAAAAACCCTAATTGCACAGAATAAACATTCAGATTCCAACAGATGGCATGGGCAGAGCAAAGAAACATTCAACCAAATCAAGATTTAAGCAAGGCATACTCCAAACTCTGTAGCTCCAAGTCCAACACCTCCAACCGGTCACAAGTCGCTGGAATTCCAATTCTGACCCTCCAACTAGGCTACTCACAGTACCAAAAATCTTCATCTGGTGCTGGCAGCTCTCCTTGGCAGTCATCTCATAGTCCTTGCATCTCATTTGGGTATTCACTGCAATTCAGGATTCATCATCATGGCTCCCTTGGGCTCCAGATAGGTCATTGAACCAGCCTGCTTCATACGACCCATGGCCATTACCAAAATACAAAACCATGTTGCAAATTCAATGACCTCTGTTTCCTGCATTTGTTGCATTCCCTAATACAAGGTGGGCTGCCAGTTTGTGAACCCAGGGAGGAATAAAGCAGACTTTAAAAAACAGGACACTCTTTTGGCATTCATGCCTCTGAAGGTGTCTGCATTCTACCTGTTGTCCCAGTGCAGGTCAGGGGCCCAATTTCTCATTTCTTCTTTGTTTTGTTTTGTTTTGTTTTGTTTTGTTTTGGATATTCAAGGGAACTTATCACACATGCCCAGGCTAACCTAAAATTCACTATTTATTCTCCAGGTGGCCTTGAACTCAAAATGATACTCCTACTTCTACCATGCAAAAGCAGGGATTAAAGGCATGCGCAACCCTGCCTGCTTAGCTGTCCCAATCTCAGTGGTTGTAATCTCTCATGCAATTGCATGTGAACGACCAGAATATTCAGCCCAAAGGTTTCATTTTTTTCTTTGCCATATCTCTGTGCTCGAACCAGTCTATTTGTACGTGATACAACCCCGCACAAGATCTCAGGACACGTGCATACTAACAGGCCTCTCACTCAAATTCCTTCTAGCCCAGAGCCTACAAAGTTCTTTTTCACCCTCAGAAGCCAAACCTCACAGTGCATAGTTCTTATTGCATTCATGCCTTGCAACTCTGAGAAGAATAGGCCATCCATCTGTGCTTCCAATACTGCAAGGTGTCTCTTAGGCCTACACTTCAAATCCTACCCCATTCCTTCCTCAAAAGTCAGCCTCAAAAGGCAAAAAGCCACACATTCAGGTGTCTAGCAGCTGTGATCCCACTTCTCAGTTCCAAGATTCCCGTTGCAGTCAGGTTCACATTGCTGGCAGGAAACACCAACAAAGACCAGAGTGTGGGGAGAAAAGGTTGATTTTGGCTTAAAGTCCCGAAGGGAAGCACCATGAATGCAAGGGGAAGCGATGGCATGAGCAGAGGGTGGACATCGCATCCTGGCCAACCTCACATGGACAACAGGTACAGGAGAGTGTGCCAAACACTGGCAAGAGGAAACTGGCTATAACTCCCATAAGCCCTGCAACAGCAGTACACTGCCTCCAGGAGGTGTGAATTCCCAGATGGCCATCAGCAGGAAACTTAGCATTCGGAACACCTAAGCTTCTGGGGGAAACATGAATCAAACCACCACAGACAGAGAGAGAGTTTTGGCAACCAGGGCTTCATGCCACTGCAAATGAACACCAGGAGCATGTGCCCCCTTGAGCGTCTGGCTTTATGCGGGTACTGCGCAATCGAATCCAGGCTCTTTGCAGACTGGTGCCTTTCAGCTCAGAGCCATCTTTCCAGCCAAAATATGCTTGTTGGAAAGTGTCCTCATGTAACTACCATGTACTGTTATGTATGTTATCATACACTAAAGGAAAAATTTCAAGAAAACTTAATAATTATAGTACAGGTATGTGGATTGCCCTATTTTATGCAAATTTTATTATGTTTAACTATTAAATAGATATCTGAGGTTGACTTCATACAATATACGTTTTAGAAGGTAGTTTACCCAGAAAACTAAGATAAATACTATTAAAGGTCTGCCAAGTACCTCAGGTGACACCTTCTCATCTGTTAATGAGTTCAACTACATATGTAACAATTGCAGGTACATCCATATGTCTGTCTACCTCCATATTACTCTATCTATCTGCCTGTGTATCTCTACATCTCTGTGACCAATATCTATGCATCCAGAGCTATATCTGTCCATAACTATGTGGAAACTAACTCGGTGACTAATGTGTAGAACAGTATAGCTGCTCTTACATCATATAGCCATAATACTTAGAAATTTCCATGTCCTTTTCCCTCTGAACAAAATACTGAACTCTGCCCAGAGCAGTGTACTGGGCCGCGTTCTCGCGCTCCCGCTGAGCCCTCCTCTTCATGGCCTCTCGCTCTGGCCTCTGCTCATCTGTGATGGGGGTGGACTCAACTGGCCCTGGAAAATCGACTTTCCTCCATGGTATTGGCTGGCGGCTGAAGTCTTCCAGGAGATACTGGGTGTTTGCGTTGGGAGGTGAGTGGACCTTGGTCGGTGCAGTGGACACAGGCTCCTTGTGCAGAGAAGTGCAGGATGAGATCTTGTAGGGAGCTGGCCTACACGCAGCAGACTGAGAGAGCCCACGCTGGGCAGGGTGGTTGAAGCCTGGTCTGGGGAGACTGCTGGAAACTGGCCCAGCAGTGAGAGGTGTGCTGGCAGGAGCTGCTTGTGATGGGTTCACTGCAGGCGGCTGAGCGGAGTTAGAAGGAGGCCTGGCAGGGTCAGGGGCTGGGGCCGTCTGTGAAGCCAGGGAGTGTGGCCTTCTAGGAACACGGCGAGCTTCAGGCTTGTCCATGCTAAGAAAGGGCAAAGGCACTAACTTGACCTTCCCAGGTGGGGGCAGCTCACACTGGGAGGGAGAATGACACTCTGTGCCAACACTGCCCTCTGGTTTCTGGCCTTTGCCTTGGCTTTGCTCAGTCCCTGTCTCCTGGCATGGGATCGGCGGCCCTGATTGGAGGGCTGGGGATGGTTTGAGCTCTTTGGTGCTGCGTGCGTTGCCCAGAGCCCGGCAGGAAGAGAGCCCTGTTTTCTGCTCCATCTTCTTCCCCAGGGCGTGGAAGACCTGCACTGACTCCAGCATGTGCATGCCCAGGGAGCTGCGAGGCTTTTTAAAGAACTCTTGGCAGAGCTCAGGGGGATGGCCCTTCCTCCTCTTGGCCCTGGGAATGGCCGGCTTCTCTGCTGCCTTCACTTTGCCCCCTGCCTGCTTTTGCTCGTCACGTGTCTTGAAGGACTTGTTTGCTCTGGGCCTTCCGGTCTTTTCATGGCCAGGGCCCTGAGCTTTCTTGGGCCTGCTGGGTGCGGCTTTCTGAGCTCTGTGGAGGGAATGCTTGGCTGTGATGTCGGGAGCCCTGTCACTGGCGGTAGCACCGCCAACAACCACCTCTCCCTCCTCTCCCTCCGCCTGGCCCTCTGGGTCCTGGCGCTGGAATTTGGCCTTGGGAGCTTCGTCCATTAAGTCAGATACTTTCTCCTTTTCCTTCTTCCCTACACCTGGGAGGCCCTCCATGACAGTGGTGCTCGCCTGCACCTCAAACACCTCTGTGGTTCCTGGAATTTTGGTGTGTGTTGGTGCTGGAAAGTCAGTATCTGTCAGAGGGCTTAAGGGCTGGGGAAGCCAGACATCTTCCCCCAGAATTCTCAGGTCTACAGAACCTCTGATAGATTCCAATCCTCCCTCCAGTGCCCAGTGGTCCTTGAGACTTTGGCTGCTCTCTCCCAAGTTGGCATTTTGGGAACCAGGAGTGTTCCCTGGGCTCACCGGTTCAGTGGGGGAACTGATGTCACAGGTATTGGGCATTTGTAACGGGAGGAGTAGAGGACCTTCTTGCTCGTCTTTTGAAGTCTGGTAGGCATCCAGAGGTTGTGAGATCTCGGTTTGAATAGCATCCAAATTCACATTGTCTGCTTGTTTAGCACATGGAGCTGGAGGCAAGGCCAGGAAGCGAGAAGGGCTTTGAACTGGAGGTTCGGAAATGTCCCAACACTCAGATGATGGCTTACTCTCTAATGTGCAGGATTTGGCAAGTTGTGTCGTGTGTGGCAGGCAGAATGTCTGGCTTTCAGTTGGCAATCCCTGGGATGTTTCCGATCTCAGGTTTGCATCCATGTCCTGAGAATCTGCCATCGCTGTAAAGAAATCGAAAGAGGGACGTCAGTCCTGAGAGGCGAGATGATCCGCTTCCACCCACCCACCCCTCCAGTCAGGAACCTGCCCACAGTGCCAGGCATTGCCTTGGCTCCTCTACAGCACCATGGACGGGACCCTGACTTGGCATGTTTGCTTGCCGTTGCTCGGGATAGATCATGTGAGGCCTGGCTTTGTAGCGTTTCCTTGTGTTCCATGGTGGTATTGTTGGTGAAAGAATTGAAACAAATATGGAATGTTTTGGCCTTGGAGCGTGGGTCAGAAGTAGAACATCCACCTCTATGCTCTTGGCCTCTGTTGTCTTGCGTAGTGACATCAAGAAAGAAAAAGTTTTGCGATGACCAGCATTGTCATTCAGGGAACACGACTTACTCCACTGAGAGTGTAAGCACAGGTCACCCTGGAGAGAGACAGCAGAGAGCTTCCCTATGAAATTCATGAGCATGGACAGTCTGAGTCCTGTTGTTTGGAACAGATACCTGAGTATCAGGCCCTCACTTCTGTTGGCATTTAAGGAAAGTACGTTATCACTGCACAAGTACTTTTGAAATGACCTGCCCTGAGTAATAAGGTAGATGAGAATGGGAAGGGATTAAGTATGGGCATGGAGGGGGACTGATTTCCTCTGATGAGAGAGAGGCGTGGCTGCAGTGTGCTTGTGGAGGTGTCTTTAATGCTACATGGATGGCCTTTACAGCGTCCTGCATCCCCACCCTGAGTAGTAAACTGCAGTGGTGTGTGCGGAGGGCAAGCAGGAATGAGAAATGTCAAGATTCCTAGTCTACCATGTGTGGACTCACCAGAGCTTTGACGGTTCTTTGGATTTGTGTTTTTGTTATGTTTTGAGAGAGAGGAAGAGTCAGATGGAGAGAATGGGTCCACCAAGGCCACCGGATGTATGAGCCACCTTGTGCATCTGGCTTAAGTGGGTCCTGGAGAATGAAACCTGGGTCCTTAGGCTTCGCAGGTAAGCAGATTAACCGCTCAGCCGTCTCTCGGGTGCTTCAGTGTTGTTTTGAACACTCATGCCTTTCCAACTGTCTGTCTGTACTCACCTTGACGGCTCGTTCTGGAGGTGCACTGAGCAGGCGCAGAATAGTAGACTGCAGAGATGGGAACCGCTGAAGGGACACTGGTGGGGGGAATCTCCCTGAGCAGCATCATAGCTTCTGGTTGTGGGGCACAGGCCCCACCCCCTCCATGTCTCCCAGAGACATAGGATTGCAGGCAGGGTCCAACTTCCCCACACAGCCAAAGCCCCGGGGCGTTTGGATCATAGTAATAGACCTGACTGCCTCCCTGGTAGGGAAGAGACAGGCTATGTGGATGATGTTGAATGTGAGAACTTGTCTGTTGAACACATCTGCCATGCAGTGTTGGGTACACAGGGACGGTGGTATTGGCACGGGAAGTCTCACCGTACTGGGCTGCCATAGACATTGAAGGACCTGAGGTGCCCTGATCGAGGATTGTCACCATGGCATGCCCAAGTGAAGATGTTGTGCCCCCGGTGCTTCTTGAGGACTGCCTCTGTAAAGCACCTGCAGAGGGGGCAGCTGACATGGAGAGGAGGCTCAGGCCCGGGAACCCGGCCAACGTGTTTATGCCGGGATGCTGGTAAAGATAGGCACTACCCGGGAGTGGCTGGAGAGAAGCCCCAGAGCCTGGTGGTAGGAGCCATGCTGAGCTGATGGCTGGAGCAGAGGCTCTGGAGAATGCGCACACACTTCCTGTTAGGGAAGGTGCATTGCTCACCACAGGAACAGAGAGCTGCTGGGCTCTCACTGTGGCTGGTAAATAGATATTCTGGAAGTTTTCTGTAGAAAGCAGGAAAACAAAGGTAAAAAATGATGAGATTCAGAAATGTTGAAGGAGGAACAGAATTATCTCTTTGTTGTTCAGATAGGAGGCCTCCAATGGAACTCCCTTGGACTATTCTGAGACTGAACATTGTCACGGATAGGAGTGATGAAGGACATTGCTCAATGCAGGATACATTTGAATGGAAATATGCATATAAATATATAGACAATTTTCCTACCCACCGGGCGTGCTCATATATGCGTGCAATACCAGCACAATACCTGGAAGATTGGCTTGAGTTTGAAGCCAGCATGAGGTGAGCCATGGAGTCCCAGCACAGTCTGAGATATCATGTCAGAACCCAGATTAAAAAAAAAAAGAGTCCAAGCACATATTTGTTGTATCCTATTAAATTGTTCAGCATGGCCTCACACTTGCAAGCCTGTCTCCAGAGCCTCGTGGGTATCTGGGATTGAAGGCACATTGGCCCCACCTGGATTACCTTGGAATAAGTGCCTGTGAGCACACCTATTCAGACAAACACTACCTGTATAGCAAGCAGCGCAATGCACTGGGTGTAAACCTACGGGCACCAGTCATTAGTTCAAACAAACATTTCAGGGAGACTGCTGTGAAGCTGGGCACCTGTACCAGCAGCACCGAGCGTACTGAGAGGAGAAGGAGTGCTGGAGTCCAGCTGTCGCTGGCCAGTCTGGGCTACATAGTGAGACCTTGTGACAATAAATCAAGAGCACAAGACAGCATGGTGCACTGTGGGGAATAAAAATACAGTGTCAAGTTATGCTCATTATTGTGCTCATTCCTATCTCTCTGGATATTACCCACCATGTAAACAATCGGTTTGATAGGAAGATATTTCACTTCACGTAGGCATACCACAAGTGATTATAATACTTACAGGGGATTGTGGAACTTTTGTGCTCAGACTGGGTTTTCAGTCATTGTCTACATGAAGGGAAGCTGTTTTGCTAATGCTGAGAAAACCTTTGCAGGTAGAACATAATTAAGAGGTTCAGGGCATGGAGAAGAGGATCCGCAGCTCTATGCGCTTGCTTGCAAAGCTTTATGGCTCAGGATCAATTCCCCAGTGGCCACGTAAATCCAGGTGCTACAAAGTGGCACATGAACCTGGAGTTTGTTTGCAGTGGCTAGAGGCCCTGGCGTGTACATAGTGTTCTTGACTTTCTGTCTCTGTCTCCCATCACTCTGCCAAATAAATGAATGAATGAATGATACTGTTTAGAGTTTCAAAAGTTTCTGGTATCTTGGCCTAGAGTGGCTGTGATCTTGTTGTGGTCCGTGTGCCCATGACTCCTGTGAGGTGGGATTGCACACTTGAATCTCTATGTGAGAAACAATGATTTGCACACTTACTTAGAAAATGCCCCCATTGCAAACATCACGATCACAGTCCACAGTCAATAGGCACCAACCCGAACCACCAAAGGCTTCTTCCCCAAGTGCCTGCCATTCTGAGTCATACCCCTTCCCAACATCAGCTGTCTTCCTAGTCCGTTGATCTAACCAGCCAGAGAAGACACTGTCCCCTGTCCTTCTCTGAGCAGATTTCACTCTCTGGCCTGTGTGTGGGTTTGAACTCTTATCCTCATGTGGCAGCACAGGACTCATAGTGTGAGAGAGTACCTGATGTGTCCAAAGTCACAGACCTCGTGAACATCAACGCTCAAACTGCAGTTCTGATCCACAGTTCAGTACTTTCCCCATTATTGAAGGCTATTTGACGATGCTTCATTGAGGCGTGTGTCGTCTAATAAAATCAAACTTAACCTTTTACTTTTCTTACCTGACATAGTCAGAGGAGAAGTGATACCATTCCCCTGTCTCACAAGGGATTTGGGTAGAGTCCTTGGACTTTTCAGGGAACCTGAAATCATCCGCACACGTGTCCAGTTAACTGGTCACTGGCCACTTGCGATGATCCAAAGTTGTTTACAGACAGCTCCGTGGAAACCTCAAGATTCTACCAGGTGGTGATTGGTCTAGAGGGAGAATGATGTCATAGGCTGTTAGTAGCCAATAGGAAGGTCGGCTTCCCAGTGAAAAGACAGGATTTGGTGGAGAGAATGGCACGGGGTTTATCAGTGCCCCAGGCGCCTAAGACCTTGGCAAGTGAATGTCCAAAGACAGACCTGATAGGCCTTGTTGCCCTTGGTTCTTTTATTTATGGAATGCAACCCGATGCTTCTAATAAACGCTCAGGAGAAAAGTTATTTATGCTTTGTATGGGTCATTCCACCTTCCAGTAGATCCTGAGCACCACTCTATGATAGTAGGTACAGGTAGAGCTGGCATCCTACGGGAGGAAGGAAAGAGACTAGTGTAGGCTGCGGACTTGTGCTTGTTCTGAAGCCATTTCAGTTCACCTGATTGGAGATGTGATGGCAGCTCAGAAGGAGAGAGGATGGATACAGAGCAGTCCTTCCTGGTTTGAAGAATACGGTGAATGAAGGTCACCGCATGCACCTTGCAGGGGCGATGACGACCAAGGCTCTTCTCTTTAGTTTCTTCTCCTTGATTTCTGCCTTGCTTGCGCTACCCTGGGTCATTTGGACTCACATCTCTTGCCAATTCCTTTTCCTGTTCACTGTGAAGTTGTGTTTGCCAAAGCTTGGGTTTGCATTCTGATGTGCCTGGCTGTTACTTCCGGTGATCTTCCAGAAGCAGTGGTGTTCATGGCGGTATCCACACTGATTCTGAACATCACAGGCAACACCAGACGGGCAGAGGATGATGCCAATCCCCTCTCTCTCTTTCTCTTTAAAAAAAAAAAAAACCATCAAAGGGGGCACAAGTAAATGACTGAAAAATTCCAAACAAAAACAGTCAAGGGCTGGAGTGATGGCTTAGTAGGTAAGGCATTTGCCTGCAAAGCCAATGGATCCTGTCTGCATGAACAGACACATGCACAAGGGGACGCATGCATTTGAGTTCATTTGCAGTGGCTGGAGCACTTGAGCACCCATTCTCTCTCTCCCTCTCTGCCTCTATCTCGCTGTTTCTCAAATAAATAAATAATTAAAGTTTAAAAAATATATTTAGAAAATGAGAAAACAAACCACTAACTCTATGAAATAAGGAATTAGTACAGGATATGAAAGTGGAATTCAGCAAGAAGTTAAAAAGAAGAAAGAAAAACCTCAGAAATGGAACAGGAAAATGAGCAGTTTCAATTGTTCTTATCTGTGACAAAGTAGACTTGAGACAATATCTGTTAAGAAACATCTACACACCACACTTAGGAGTATTGTGTTTTATGTTAAAATTATACAATACTATGGGTGCTAGGGATATGGCTCAGCAGTTAAAGTCTTGTTTTCAAAGCTGCTGGCCAAGTTTAGTGGCAGAATACCCACATAATACCAAGTGGACAAAGTAGTGCATACATTTGGAGTTCGTTTGAAGCATTGAGAGACCCTGGCATACCCATTCTCTCCCTCTCCGTCTCAAGTAAGTAGGTAACATACTCTGAGAATAATGACATGGGCTATCCACCACAAAATAGCATCTGGTGATACGAGTACCCTAGTGTCACCAATGGATAGTTGAGCCGGACCAAAAAGATAAATAAATAAATAAAAATAAGTATAAGCAGGGAAATATCTGAGTTTAAAGACTTCACAGACAAATGACCCAACAAATATTTATAGGCCATTCCTTCCAAATACCACACTATACACATTCTTCTCAGGAGGTCATGAACATTCAAGCAAAGTAGATGATATAATAGCTCACAATGTGAGCCATCACAAGTAGTGGGTATTTGAAATGATTTCTTTTACCTTAGTAGAGATGAAGAACCAAGAAAACCTAAAGAACATATGCAAACTCATGGAGCTTGAACAGTATGCTACTGAATGATATATGGGTCATCAATGAGCTCAAGAATGAGAGAAATTCATTCCTAGAATTGAGTGAAAATGCACATTCCAAAACCATGGTAAAAAGTCACAGCATTTTTAGGGGGGAACATTGCAGGGATGCATGCCTACTTTAAGAAAACAGAGGAAGTTTAAATAGATAACGTAATAATGCACCTTAGCTCCTTGGAAAATGAAGAATAATTGAAACTCCAATAGCTGAAGGAAAGAAATAATCAAGATCAGTGCAGACATTAATGATGTGGATATAAAAATACAATGAAACCATGTTCTTTCAAAAGATAACAAAGGTCAGCAAACTCTACCCACAATAGCCCAAAGGAAGGGAAGTCACTAATTAATGCCAGAACGGTTGAACAAAAGGATATATCACAACAGAGTGCCATGGACTTCATTAAATCATCAGAAAAAAAGGGATGGAGGGAACTGAACAGAGTTTTCAAAGAAAGAAATACAAATGGCCCATTCTGTAGGTTGCCTCTTTGCTTTATTCACCGTGTCCTTTGCAGTGCAAAGTCTTTGTAGTTTCATGAGGTCCCAGGTGGTGAATCTGGGGTTTTATTGCCTGAGCAATTGGGGTTGTATTTAGAAAGTCTTTGCCAAGACCAATATGTTGAAGGGTTTCCCCTACTTTTTCCTTTAGCAGTTTCAGAGTTTCAGGTCTGATGTTAAGGTTTTTAATCCATTTGGACTTAATTCTTGTGCATGGAGAGAGAAGAATCTATTTTCATCCTTCTACAGATATATATCCAGTTTTCCCAACACCATTTGTTGAAGAGGCTGTCTTTTCTCCAATGAGTATTTTTGGCATTTTTATCGAATATCAGGTGGC
Organism: Dipus sagitta; assembly: GCA_036346955.1. Classification (NCBI taxonomy): domain Eukaryota; kingdom Metazoa; phylum Chordata; class Mammalia; order Rodentia; family Dipodidae; genus Dipus; species Dipus sagitta. The sequence continues at coordinate 64,119,764 of CM070778.1, read as the reverse complement.
TATAGCTACCTGGAGTTACATTTGGGTCCTCTATTCTGTTCCATTGTTCTACAAGTCTGCTTTTGTGCCAGTACCATGCTGTTTTTGTTACTTTGGCTCTGTAGTATAGGTTAAAATCAGGTATGGTGATACCACCAGCGTTATTTTTGTTGCTCAGTATTATTTTAGATATTCGAGGTATTTTTGTGATTCCAAATGAATTTTTGGATTGTTTTTCTATTTCCATGAAGAATGCCTTTGGAATTTTGATGGGGATTGCATTAAATGTGTAGATTGCTTTTGGTAAAATTGCCATTTTCACAATATTGATTCTTCCAATCCAGGAACAAGGGATGCTTTTTCCACTTCCTAGTGTCTTCTGCAATTTCTCGCTTGAGTGTCTGAAAGTTCCCATTGTAGAGATTCTTTACTTCCTTGGTTAGGTTTATTCCAAGGTACTTTATTTTTTTTTTTGATGCAATTGTGAATGGGAGTGATTCTCCGATTTCATCCTCTGTGTTTTTGTTGTTAGCATATAGGAAAGCTACTGATTTCTGTGTATTTATTTCATATCCTGCTACATGGCTGTAGGTTTTTATCAGCTCTAACAGTTTGCTAGTAGAGTCTTTAGGGTCCTTTATATAATCATGTCATCTGCAAATAATGACAACTTGACCTCTTCCTTTCCAATTTGTATCCCTTTTATGCATGTCTCTTGCCTTACTGCTATGGCTAAGACTTCCAGAACTATATTAAATAAAAGTGGGGACAGTGGACACCCTTGTCTTGTTCCTGATTTTAGTGGAAAAGCTTCCAGTTTTTCCCCATTTATTAGTATGTTGGCTGTTAGGCTTATCATAAATAGCCTTTATTATATTGAGATATGTTCCTTCTATTCCAAGTCTCTGTAGGAGTTTTATCATGAAGGGATGTTGGATTTTGTCGAATGCTTTCTCTGCATCTAATGAGATGATCATGTGATTTTTGTCCTTCAACCCATTTATATAATGTATAACATTTATAGATTTGCGTATGTTGAACCATCCCTGCATCTCTGGGATAAAGCCTACTTGGTCAGGGTGGATGATCTTTCTGATATATTCTTGTATTCTGTTTGCCAATATTTTGTTGAGAATTTTTGCATCTATGTTCATGAGGGAGATTGATCTGTAATTTTCTTTTTTTGTTCTATCTTTGCCTGGTTTTGGTATCAGGGTGATGCTTGCTTCATAGAAGGAGTTTGGTAGAATTTCTTCTTTTTCTATTTCATTGAAAGGTTAAGAAGCAATGGTGTTAGCTCTTCCTTGAACATCTGGTAAAATTCAGCAGTGAATCCATCTGGGCCTGGGCTTTTTTTAGTTAGGAGATTTTTAATAACTGTTAGGATCTCCATGCTTGTTATAGGTCTATTTACATGATTAATCTCAACTTGATTTAATTTAGGTGGGTCATATAAATCAAGGAAATCATCCATTTCTTTGTGGAGTATATGCTTTTATAATATGTCTCTATGATTTTTTGAATTTCTCTGGCATCTGTTGTGATGTTACCTTTTTTATCTCTAATTTTATTAATTTGTGTCTCTTCTCTCTTTCTTTTGGTCAGATTTGCTAAGGGTTTATCAATCTTGTTTATCCTTTCAAAGAACCAGCTCTTTGTTTCATTAATTCTTTAGATTGTTTTTTTGGTTTCTATTTCATTAATTTCTGCCCTAATCTTTATTATTTCTTCCCATCTACTGATTTTTGGTTTGCCTTGTTCTTCTTTTTCCAAGGCTTTAAGGTGAAGCATTAGGTCGTTTACTTGCGACCTTTCTAATTTCTTAATATAGACACTTAAAGCTATAAATTTACCTCTTAGAACTGCCTTTATTGTGTCCCAGAGATTTTGGTATGTTGTGTTCTCATTATTGTTTGACTCTATAAATTTCTTGATTTCTTTCTTGATTTCTTCATTGACCCATACATCATTTAGTAGTGTATTGTTTAGTTTCCATGATACTGTGTATGTTCTATAGCCTTTCTTGCTATTGATTTGTAGTTTGATTCCATTTTGGTCAGATAGAATGCAAGGAATTATTTCAATTTTCCTGAATTTGTTAAGATTTGCTTTGTGTCCTAATATGTGGTCTATTTTAGAGAATGTTCCACGTGCTGCTGAAAAGAATGTATATTCTGCAGCATTTGGATGAAATGTCCTGTATATATCTGTTAGGTCCATTCCTTCTATGACCTCATTTAGTCCAGATGCCTCTCTGTTTATTTTTTTTCCCGGGATGTCCTGTCAATTGATGAGAGTGGGGTGGTAAAGTCACCCACTACCACTGTGTTTGGTGTTATCTGTGACCTTAGTTCTAACAGTGTTTGTTTGATGAATTTGGGAGCCCCCATGTTAGGTGCATATATGTTTAGGATTGTAATGTCCTCCTGTTGGAGTGTGCCCTTAATCAATATAAAGTGACCTTCCTTATCTTTCTTGAGTAATGTTGGACTGAAGTCTGCCTTGTCAGATATTAGGATAGCAACCCCTGCTTGTTTTCTGGGTCCATTTGCTTGAAACACCGTTTTCCAACCTTTCACCCTAAGATAATGTCCATCCTTTGTAGGAAGGTGAGTTTCTTGGAGACAACAAATTGTAGGATCCTGCTTTTTAACCCAGTCTGCAAACCTATGTCTTTTGGTTGGGGCATTGAAGCCGTTGATATTAAGAGATATTATTGGGCTGGAGAGATGGCTTAGTGGTTAAGCACTTGCCTGTGAAGCCTAAGGACCCCGATTTGAGGCTCGACTCCCCAGGACCCACGTTAGCCAGATGCACAAGGGGGCGCACGCGTCTGGAGTTCGTTTGCAGTGGCTGGAGGCCCTGGCGCGCCCATTCTCTCTCCCTCTCTCTATCTGCCTCTTTCTCTCTGTTGCTCTCAAATAAATAAATAAAAATAACAAAAAAAATATTAAAAAAAAGAGATATTATTGAAAGGTGTGTATTTATGCTTGCCATTTTTTTTTTTTTTTGTGGTTCCGGTTCTACCTTTGCTCTATTGTGTTAACTAGTATTTGAGTATTGCTTGTTGTTTTCCAGGTTTCTTATATGTGTGTTTTTCCTTCTCTTCGGCATGGAGGGTTCTTTCAAGTATTTTCCGTAGAGCTGGTTTTGTCTTCAAATACTCCTTTAGCCTGCTTTGTTCATGGAATGACCTTACTTCTCCGTCTATTTGAATGGGTAGTTTTGCAGGATAAAGTAACCTTGGTTGACAGTTATTATCTTTCAGAATTTGTAATACATCATTCCAAGCCCTTCTGGCTTTGAAAGTTTGTGTTGAGTAATCTGCTGTGATACTGATGGGCTTGCCTTTATAGGTAACTTGATTTTTCTCTCTAACTACTTTCAATATTTTTTCTTTGGATTGTGTGTTTGGTAGTTTGATTATAATATGGCGAGGAGAGTTTCTTTCCAGGTTTTGTCTGGCTGGTGTTCTAGAGGCTTCCTGTATCTGCATTGGCACCTCTTTCCCAATTTGGGGGAAGTTTTCTTCTATGATTTTGTTGAAGATGCCCACTATGCCATTGGAGTGAAATTCTTCTCCTTCTACTATGCCCTGAATTCTTATATTTGATCTTTTCATAGTGTCCTGAATATCTTGAAATTCCCATTCATACTTTTCTATTAGTTTGTCTTTCTCTTTGTTGGATTGTATTAGATCTGCCACCTGATCTTCTAGCTTAGATATTCTGTCCTCTCCTTCATCCATTCTACTGGTGAGATTTTCTGCAGAGTTTTTTATTTCATTCACTCTTTTCTTCATTGCTAGGTAATTCTGACTTGTTTTTCTTTATTATTTCTATTTCCTTATTTATGTCTAGTATTGCCTTCTTTATTTCGTTAAATTGGTGTCCTCCGTCTTCTTTGATTCCTTTGATTTCCTCTTTGATTCCTTTGATTTCTTCTTTGAGTTCATTGAACATATTTACAATCATTCTTTTGAAATCTTTCTCAGGCATTTCCTCTAACTCTTTCTCACTGGAGGTCATTTCTGATGCATTGATGCTTTTTGGTGGATTTATATTGCCTTGGTTTTTGGTGTTTCTTGTGTTATAGTGTATGTATTTTTGCATCTTGGATTAAGTTACTGCTTAGATTTTCCAGTTAGCTGGGTGTTCTTAGCTGTATTAATTGATCTGATGTTGTATATCTTCAATGTAGGAGATTTAGATGTTAGGTGTGGCTCTTAACACTCACAGAGTATCTAGACAAGTGTTCCTAGGGATTGAGTTTGCCTGCTATGGGAGTACTCAAGTAGGTTGAGTGGAAAAAAATACAGGTAGATTCTAAAATTTAAGTAAACCCTGTACACATTCAGTCAAATACAGCACCAAGTATTTATGCAAGAGTAGGTATTATAAGAAGCAGATCCTCTAGCAACAATGAGGTTAAGATTTCTGGTCTGTTGAGGGATCCAAGTCAGCTGTGCCCAAGTGAGACCCTTCCCTGGTTCAATCCCAGTTATCTTTTTGGATGTTTTTGGTCTCAGTCAAGTTGCTGGCTGGGAAGTTAGGCTGCTGTTCTGTTTTCTGGAACTGGGCACTGGCTTTTCCTTCAGGGCAAACCAAGCCTGGCAACTGTTGCCCTGCAGATCGGCACCCCTGCTGCTGGATCCACTACTGCTGCCGCTGGAGCTGCCTCTGCTGGATCCGCCGATGCTGTTGCTGGAGCTGCTGTTGCTGGAACTGCTGCCACTGATCCGCTGGAGCTGCTGCTGCTGGATCTGCTGCCACTGAATTCGCTGGAGCTGCCGCTGCTGGGTCCGCTGCTGCCTGATCCGTTGGAGCTGCCGCTGCTGGATCCACCGCCGCTGTAGCCGGTGCCAGAGCCGCTGATGTTGTTGTTGGAGCCGGAGTCATGGCTTCCACTGCTGCTTCCACTGTCGGAGCCCGAGCCGCCGCTGCCAGAGCCCAAGCTGCCGCTGCCAGAGCTGCTTCAGCCTGCCTGTGTGGGCTCTGGATGCTCTGGATCTCTCCTACTTCTCTGCTGCTGTTTTAATCTCTTATACACCTCCCTTTTTCGTAAAGGTATGTATTTTGCTGGGTTTTCTTTGGCTTTTTCTCCCCTAGGCTGCTTTGGCGTGGTTCCTATGCCGCCATCTTGACTGGAAGTCTACTAATATCTTAATGGATACTTTATTACCAGAGTTCCTACATCGTAGAATGATTGGAATTTAAGGTTTGGTTGATATTTGGCTCACACAATTTGTTCCTAATGGGTCTATTAGTGGTTTATTGGACTGAGCCTGGTACCAAAGAAAAAAATGACATGTAAAATGCACTACAAATAGGCCGCAGAGATGGCTCACTGGATAAGGTGCTTACACGTAAAGCCTAACAACCTGGATCTCCTTCCGTAGTACCCACATGAAACCAAATGTTCAAAGTGGCCCATGTATCTGGAGTTTCTTGGCAGCAACAAGAAACTTGGTACACCATTCTGTCTCAATCTGTTCCCACCCCCCCTTTCTTTATCCTTCCAAATAAATATTAAAAATGTGCAAGTCAGCTTGTTGAATACAGCAAGTACCTTCACTGGCACATTAAAGGTGATTAAAAATTTCACTCTTAGTAATAATGCCAGAATTGTAGAACCCACGGCAAAACAAAGGAGACATTAATTTTGGGTCTCTTTCTGTGATGAGGTCCTGGGACTGTCTGTGTCTCTGGATATCTGATTTGGTATGAGTTGAGTGTTCTGTGTCTATCTCCATAACCCTTGTGCTGATACCAGGTTTACCGTGAAAGCAGCTCTTGCTCATTTCCCCACCAGCTCTATGGTTTCAGCTTGGTGCCCTGGTGGGGTGCGATGGGCTGAATCTCTCCCCAGGTTCTTTGTCCATCTGAAAAAGAGAAGCAAAATCTCCAGTGGAGAGTGAGGTCAGTGAAGATACATGGATATCCATTATGATTTTTGAGAGAATTTAATAAGTGTAGGCCACATTGTACCCCACTATTAGTGGGAGCTTGCTATTGGAGAGTGGGCTCATTTTCGGTTATGGGTCTGACTTGTTTCCCTCTTCCAGGTTTGGATTGCGTTCCACTGAGCAGATCCATTAGCCAAATATCCATGACCTCACAGTGCCTGACACTACCTACACAAGACCATCATAAGAGGAGGAAAAGATTATGACATCAAAATAAAAGAGAGACTGATTGAGATGGGGAGGCGATATGATAGAGAATGGAGTTTCAAAGGGGAATGTGGGGGGAGAGAGAGTATTCTGTGGGTTATTTTTTATAACCATGGAAGTTGTTAATAAAAATTTGAAAAAAAAAGAACAGTTCATAACCCACCATGGCTATGTGGCACTATGGTACTTGGGTGAGCATCATGTCAGGTTGATTACTACTGACAATCTTAGACCACGTATTATTGCTTAGACAGATGTTGGTCATTTTCCCCCAGTGGCTCATGCAACACCTTCTGTCAGTAGACAAGCCAACTATCTGGCGATTGACTCTCTTCTGCTTCCTAGCCAGGTCGCTCCAAGTTCTGTCCCAACATCATATGTTGTATTCAGCAGTAGGGTCTTACCATTCACCTTTGTTGGTTCTTCAAGTACTGTGCCAGAATTCTGTCTTCTTTGAAGAAACCTTGTAGGTCTCTCTGATCAACAGCTTATTGTGGGTGTTACCCATATGCTGGCATTTGGTCCAGTTTTTTGGTTCTTGCCACATTCCATTACCCTCCACTACCGCCCCACCACCCCTATTGTCCAGTCCTGGAGATGTTTATTAGGTATGTGAGCATCAGGGACAGAATGAGGTTAGGAGCCACAGATAAGTGAGGCTATGCAACGATTATCTTTCTGTGATTGGCTCAATTTCCTTTTAATGTCCTGCTCCAAGTTTGACTATTTTCTTTAAATTTCATTGTGTCATTTTTCTTTACTTCTGCATACAATTCTGTCGAGTATATATACCACATCTTCATTATACATTTGTCTAAGTGTGGATATCTGGGTTGATTCCAGCTCTTAGCTATTATGAAATGAGTGGTGATAAACATAGTTGAGCAAATATATCTGAGCTGAGGTTTGAGTTTTTAGGGTAAATGCTCAGTAAGGGAATAACTGGGTCTGTTAATACATCAATAGTCATCCTTTTTAGGAGTCTGCATATTGCATGGCTCAGGGAAATTTGCAAAAGAGGGAGCAGAAAGATTATTGGAGCCATAAATTGGGTCATTATGCACAGAGACATTGCCTCTCACCCATAACTGATGGCCACCCCCAAAATGCAACACCCACAATCCTCATGGGGGGATGATAGGGAGAAGGCTAAGGATGGTATCAATCCAGGCTATGTACACACTATTTACATAACTTATAAAAATATAAAAAATAAAAAAATTAAAAAAACCAAGTCAATACATGTCCTCCATAATTACTAATTCTACCGAAGTGAGAGTACATTAAATGAAACCCTAGAAGATCAGTTAAAAGGATGAGTATAAGTATATTCAAAATGATCAAAGAAGGGCTTGGAAAGATGGCTTAGTGGCCATGCCACTGGCCTTTGAATCCTAAGGAGGTGTTTGGTCTGTCTGCAGAACCCACAAAAACCAGGAGCACAGAGGTGACATAAGTGTAAGGCTACACAAGAGCCTGGCATTTCATTGTCATGGCTGAAGGCCTGGCATGCCAATTCCCTCTCTATTTTCCTCTTTACAAAAATAAAAAAATCGAAGGGTCACATGAAAATGCTTGAAAATTTCCAAATTAAAACTGCAAAAGACTGCAAAGCCAATGGACCCCAGCTGCATGAACCAGGACCCACGGAAGCCACATGCACAAGGGGGCACATGTGACTGGAGTTCATTTGCAGTGGCTGGAGGACCTTGAATGCCCATTCTCTCTCTCCTTCTCTCTGCCTGTCAAATAAATAAATAAAGTTAAAAAAATATATTTAGAAAAAAAGAAAACACACCGATACCTCTATGAAATAAGGAATTTAGTACAGGATATGAAAGTGGAATTCAACAAGAAGATAAAAAGAAAAAAGAAAAACCCAAGAAATGGAACAGAAAAACAAGCACTTGTAAGTGTTCTTATCTGTGACAACATAGACTTGAGACAATATCTGTTAGGATATAAAGAAAGTTACTTTATACTGATTAAAGAAATAGCCCATCTAGAAGACAGTAGAGTTATAAACATCTACACACCAGACATAGGAGCATTGTGTTTTATTTTAAAAAATATCTGATATTATGGGTGCTAGGGAGATGGCTGAGCAGTTAAAGGCTCTCACTTGCAAAGTTGCTGGCCAAGGATTAATTCCAGAGTACCCACATAATACCAGGAGCACAAAGTAGTGCATACGTTTGGAGTTCATTTGCATCATCGAGAGGCCCTGGCATACCCATTGTGGTGGTTTGAATAAATGCCCCCAATATATTCAGTTCTTAATTGTTTGTAGTTTGCATTCTGCAGCCACCTGGCTGGAGTCAATGTCACTGGGTGGATCTTTAAGTATGGTGGTGGGTTTCAGATTTCAATCTAAAGATATGCAAAGTGTGCCTAGCTGGAGTTCCTGAAGTAGGCTGTGGCTTTTGGCTTTAGGCTTGTGCTTCTCTCTCTCTCTCTCTGTTTAGGCCTGTGAAGGCAGGCCAGCTTCTTCTGCCATTATGGAACTTCCCCTGGATCTGTAAGCTTCAAAAAATAACCCTTCGTCCATAACTGTGCCTGGTCTGAAAGTTCATCTCAGCAAACCTGAAGCTGTCTGCTACGGAACTTGGTACCGAGGAGTGGACTGAGATGAAACTGACCATGTGGATGTTGATATTTTGGAACCTTTGTTTTGGAGGAATAGGCGTGGACTTGGTGCTTGCAACTGAAGATGTCTTCTGGAGTGGTAATCCAAGTTTTATGGACTATTCTGATGAGAGTCTGAGAATGCTAAGTGCAGACAGCATTGAACTTCGAGGCTTGTCTTATGAGCTTTCTAAGGGGAAGGAAAGACTGCAGAGGACTTTGTTGGAACTGGGCTACTGGCATAAGGGCTGGCTGTATCCTTCTGCCCAGGCCCAGAGAGTTTGATCAAGGTTAAATTTGTAATGGACTGATGTGCTTGGCTAGAGATATTGAACTGAGAGATTTAAGATTTAAGCTGAAAAACCTCAAGCAAGTTAAAATTACAGGCACTGAGACTGGTTTTAGGTTACTGAATCTGCTATTGTCAAACACATTAGCAATCTTAAAGGAAGATGGTCCAATTGCTTTACCATGGAAAGGATGCCTGAGGGAAGACTATCATAGAAATGCAAACACTTTTGGAAAGAGTTCACTGGAGAAGGAACCTGCTTTTCAAGGTTATGATTTATTTTGTCTGTGAATTAAGTATATGGCTATGTCCTGCAAACCTGGTGTTGGTTTCAGAAGCATGAAAAATGCAAGCAGTCATCTTGAATTGCACACGGTTCCAGGAGCTTCTGCTGAGATGTGACATGCGGTAGGGCCTGATAACTTGATAGACTGAAAGAGCCTTTGGAAGATGGACCATGGTTTGCATGAAGACCTGAAGATGTTTTGTATATACCAGGACAATGCAAGGGCTACCATAGAGTGCACTGTTGGCCTAAGATGGAAGTGTTCCCTGGCTACTCTGCCCAGCTGGAGGGGCAGAATTGGAAAATCTGGAGACTGTCAGTCCCTGGTTGTATTGAACTTGAACTGAAGAAGTTTGATGTTTGTTTGATGGTGTTTGAGTTTGCATTGTTTTAGTCTCTCCTTGCTATGCCTTATACCAGTTGAAAATGTTTACTCTGTGCCTTTATATGTTAGAAGTGTTTAACTTGTTTGATTTTACAGGTCTTAATATCTTAAATTGGTCAAGACTGTGGGGACCTTTGAAATTGAACTGAGTACAATTTACAATGTGTAATGGTTATAAATCTCTTGGGGGCCAGGGGCGGAATGTGGTAGTTTGAATAAATGCCCCCAATATATTCAGTTCTTTATTGTTTGTAGTTTGCATTCTGCAGCCACCTGGCTGGAGGCAATGTCACTGGGTCGATCTTTAGGTGTGGTGGTGGGTTTCAGATTTCAGTCTAAAGATATGCAAAGTGTGCCTAGCTGGAGTTCCTGAAGTAGGCTGTGGCTTTTGGCTTTAGGCTTACGCTTCTCTCTCTCTCTCTCTCTGTTTGGGCCTGTGAAGGCAGGCCAGCTTCTTCTGCCATTATGGAACTTCCCCTGGATCTGTAAGCTTCAGTAAATATCCCTTCGTCCATAACTGTGCCTGGTCTGAAAGTTCATCTCAGCAAACCTGAAGCTGTCTGATACACGCATTCTTCCCTTCTTATCTCAAGGAAGTAGTTAATATACTATTAGTATAGTGATATGGGTTGACCACCAGAAAAAAAGATTTGGTGACATGAGTACCCTACTGTCACCAATGGGTACTTGAGCTCGACCAAAAAGATAAATAAATAAATAGAAATAAGCATGGAAATATCTGAGTTTAATGACTTCACAGACAACTCACCCAACAAATATTTATAGGCCATTCCTTCTGAATACCACACTATCCACATTTTTCTTGGGAGGTGAACAACATTCATGTAAAGTATATGATATAATAGCTCACAATATGAGCCATCACAAAAAGAGGATATTTGAAATTATTTCTTGTATCTTACTAGAGATGAAAAATCAAGAAAACCTAAAGAACATATACAAACTCATGGAGCTTGAACAGCATGCTACTGAATGATGAATGGGTCATCAAAGAGCTCAAGAATGACAGAAATCATTTCCTAGAATTGAGTGAAAATGGACATGCCAAAAGCCATGGTAAAAACCATAGCAGTCTTAAGGGAGAACTTTGCAGGTATACATGCCTTCTTTAAGAAATCAGAGGTAGTTTAAATATATAACATAATAATGCACCTTAGCTCCTTGGAAAATCAAGAACAATTGAAACTCCAATAGCAGAGGGAAAGAAATAAACAAGATCCATGCAGACATTAATGATGCAGATATAAAAATACAATGAAACAAGGATCTTGTTCTTTCAAATGATAAGGAAGATCAGCAAGCCCTATCCACAATAGCCCAAAGGAAGGGAAGTCCGTAATTAATGCCAGAAGGGCTGAAAAAAGGATATATCACAAGAGAGTGCCATGGCCTTCATGAAATCATCAGAAAAAAATGGGGGAGGGAACTGAACAGAGTTTTCAAAGAAAGAAATACAAATGGCCAATAAATATTTTAAATGATGTTCAACTTGTTTAGCCATCACAGAATGTAAACGAAAAGTACTTAGACATCCCATCTCACTCAGGTCAGGATGGCCATCATGAAAAAAAATCAAGAGAGGCCTGAAAAGATGGCTTAACTGTTAAAGCACTTGCAAGTGTAATATAACAACCCAGGTTTGATTCGCCAGAACCCTTTTGAGCCAGATGCACATGGTAGGGTACATGCATTTGGACTTCATTTGCAGTGGCTAGAGGCCCTGGTGTGTCCATTCTCTCTCTTTCTCTCTGTCTCTCTTTCTCTCCCTCTCTCTTTCTCCTTATCAGTCTGTCTAATCAATAAGTAAAGATATAAATAAAAAATGTTTAAAAATGAAATGACAACAAATGTTGGTGAGGGTGGGGAAACATGAACCCTCATGGACTGTTGTCCCAAGTATTAAACTTTTACAGACACTATGGAAATCAATGTAGAAGTTCCTCAACAGTCTAAAACTAGGTCTACCATTTAACTCACATATACTACTACTGGTCATATTCCCTAAGGATTCTACTCTTGACTTTAGAGATCCTTGTTTAGCCATTATATATGCTTGACATATCTCAGCTGTAGGTAACTAGGGATATGTGACTTATTTCTTGTCAGTATTACTTAGTAGCATTCCAAGCAGGATCTCAAAAAACTATGGTAGTAGGGTGGCCCACTGGAGTGGTGGGTAAGAAAAGCCCATGTTCCTTGCTACATCTATGCAATGGGTCAATTTGCCTGGCCTGACTGAGACCCACGAGCTGTTTGGTGTGTCCCAAACTTTTCATCTGGGAAATGTTCCATTTCCCTTCCTTCTGGAGATGCCTACACTTCTCCTATACTCTGCGAGCACAAGCAGATTTCTCATGGTGCATGAAAATTATCTGTTCATGAAAAAAGATATACTTATTTGTGATAGGGCAGGCGACAGGGTGGGTGTTAGAACAGGAGAGAGAGGTTGCCTATCTATAGGTGTACTGGTAGCTTTTAATGCCTGACAGAAACTGCAGGTGCATTTGGCACTTTGTGTTTCTTGTCTTATGTGGTTACTAAGGAATCAAACCCAAGCCAGCATGCATGGCAAGTAAGCACCTTTAACCACTGGTCCTTCTCTCTCTCCAGGTGGTCCCTGTGGTCCGTGAGAGGTGCACATGAATTCACTTGGTGGCCAAGGAGGTCCTTCCCACTTTTTAAAGCAGGTAATGGATCTGTAACACCTATCCAGAAAAAAAAGCTGTGCCATACTCTTTGCTAATGATCATTGATATTAATGTTTTGTACATCAGTTCTCACACTACACACTGATTGGAAGGTATATTGCTGTGTGGTTTCTCACTTAAGGAGAACAAGGATATTCACATTCTCAGCTCTCGTGGGGGTTCCAGGAGATTTCATTTTACCAATATGATCAAGGGAATGTTGCACCTTGTAGCTGGACCTTGAAGACAGAGGTTTAAAGGCTATTTCCAATGTACTCACTAATGCTCTGATGCTTCCTGTGCCCAAGTGACAGGGAGATGTCAGTCAGAGTTCTCAACACACTCTGCCCCTTCTGCTCAAGACAGGAGTCTCTTCCTCTTTTTCCTTTTCCTCTTGTTCCATATAATTGGTGAGCAAACTTTAAGAGGAAAGATGGCCATGGCATGGAATATACTCATAAAAATCTGAAAGGCAAAGGGAGCAGGGTTTTCAGTTGAATGCTGAACCATTACAATTCATAATACTATTTTGTGTGGGTTGGTCCTAGTTAGGCCTGAGTCATGCGAAGTACTTAGGATCTGATGGTGGATGCAAAGTTCCTTGTCAACTGGCCAGGGTGGATGGAGAAGTTTCAACTACACAAGTATTTTGGTCTGCATCACTAAAGTCTCCTAAAGTGCTGTGTATTAAAGGTTTGTTTATGTGTGTGTGTGTGTGTGTGTGTGTGTGTGTGTGTAGTGCATAGGTAGACAGGGATTGTTGCTAATGGTAGGTGGTGGAGAATCATAGAGGAAAAGTTCAGCTATGAAGGAAGGAGATTGTAGGGGACTGGCCTCTTTAGACTTTGTTATGACAAGTTAAGGCAAGATGATGTTTATTCAAGAAGTTTAACTGGAGGCCTTCAGGGAACTGAGGGTGTGCAAAAGACCTGGAGGAGGAAGAGGGCACCAGAGTTTTAAAATAAAGAGAACAGTGTGGGTAGTTACTTTGAAACAAATCTTTAAACTGTGCATCCATAATAACATGGTGTTATTAGCATTGCAGCTTAATAAATATAGAGACAATTTGTAACATTTATAGTAATGATTCCATATGCAAAATACAGTTGTAAGTGAATATTTCAATTTCTTTTTAAAATTATTTTTATATTTATTGATTTATTTTTGTTTTTTCAAGGTAAGGGTCTCACTCTAGCCCAGGATTTCAAAGAGAGAGAGAGAAGGGGTGCAACCGGGCCTCCAGCCACTTCAACGTAACTCCAGATGCAGGCTTTACTTTGTGAGTCTGCTTATATGGGTCTTGGGGAATGGAGCCTCAATCTAGGGTCCAGCTTTACCGCTAAGCCGTTTCTCCAGCCCCTCAGTTTCTTAAAACTGGTAGGAAAAGGTTGAACTGGGTAAAATTAAATGAGAGGAATCACTTTCACTGACTCAATGAAGCTCCTCCTGCCAGGAGTAGCAGTGAAGGATTCAAGGCACAGTGCTACTCAAGCCCTCCAGTACTGGGCATCCCTGGTGCCTCACCACTAGCCCACTCTAGAGGGCAGCCAACAGCTACCCTGTCACCCAGGCCCCGCCCACAGTGGCTGGAGCAGGTGCTTCCCTGGCGTGCCGCTTGGGCACGTCCAGGGGCGGGGCATGGGTGCGACAAGGAGGAGGAGGAAGAGGAGGCGCGTGGTTGTTTGCCCTTCATGGCAAGCATGGGTGGGGAGGAGCATGGTGGCATGGCCATGGGCATGGGTGAGGGTCCCGCTGCTCAGAAGCGGCGGGTTGCTACGCACGTGTGAGATGTGCCCCTAGCGGCGGCGCCTGGTGCGAGAGGCAGAAGAGCACGGGGCGCATGGCAGCCGTCGGCCACACCGCCTTCCTAATGACTGGCTTAGGATTCGTTCCCATGGCCAAGGCCCCAGTGGCCCAGCATGGAACCCTGGCTGAGCCCAAAGGCCACAGGCAGGCGGAAGCCTTGGGTGCCGTGCTACTGTGCCCTGCAGCTGGGCTGGGTCCACAAGGAGCAGGAAAAGGTAAGAGGCCGCGCTGGGTTCTGCCTGGGCTTCCGAATAATAACAGTAACAATAGCAGTAATGCTAAAAGGAGGGAGGGACGTATACTTCAACAAGGCGGGGCCAAGGGGAGGGGGTAGGTCACGGATGAGCCTAATAATGGTACCAAACTGACTGCATTTGCTGAATACAAAACTAACTAATAAAGGGAAAAAAAATAAATAAAAGGAGGGTGATCATGAATATTGAACTTCAGAACCGTCACTGAAAAGAGAGGCAAATTGTCCAGCTCTCTGATAAAAGGGCAACTGGTCGACCTTCCAGATTGGGGAAGGGACTGTGAAAGGAGGGAAGAAGGTTCCTCAGAACCACCCCCCCAGCCCCCATTGTTTGTGGGGTCACCCCCGGTGGATTCCGATAGTCCCCGATCCAGTTAACTGAAGCGCAGCCTTTGGCAGGCAGAGACCATGTGGGTGTAAGTTTTGTCACATGTATTTGTGTCTTTTCTCTGGAGCCTTTTGACCTTCAGATAGGGATGGCAAGGGATGGTGGGATGCTCTTTAACTCATCCCTAAAAGTGAGTGCTTGGAGTAAATGCTTACAGATGTGCGTGGCTGATGGACTGTAAAAGTTGCTAAAATATGGACTCTGTTGGTCTTATTGAATGCAAGTTTATGATGATATGCCCCTGTACAATCCAGCTTAAAGTGTGTGTATGGGGGGTGGTGGTGGGGGGAAGCACTGTCTGTGAGCTCTGCTGGAAGTTGTTACCTACAAGGTGTGTGAGAAGAATGCAACAGGCTTTATTGTGCAGGAATAAGAAATACAGTAAAAACATAAACAACAAGCATGCCAGGGCCTCCACCACTGCAAAGGAACTCCAGACACTTGTTCCACCTTGTGAATCTGGTTTATGTGGATCCTTTGGCTTTGCAGGCAAGTGCCTTAACCACTAGCCCACACCCTGCCCTATTTTTTTTTTTTAAAAAATCTCTTTTTAAATGAAAAGCAGGTAGTTACACATTATATTTGATCTATTTCCTGTCCCCATATGACTTGTACAAGAAAATCTATTTACAAAGCAGTGATGGTCATATATAAAATTGTAACAGATCTTTGCAGACATTACCCCTGTCATTTCCCCCTAGGGTATGCACTCTTTCCAATGTCATAGAACTTAATGTATCCTATTGTAGAGCATTTTGTGACTAAATTTTCTTGACTTAAGATAGTGAGTGGATATTACTTGTGAGGAATTTTGTATTATAACCAGGTGCGTGGAGACCATTTCTTATTGTGTGTGTTTGAAGTTCTAGAGCAGCTCTTCACAACCTTTAATGTGTGTATCAATTCTCTGAAGCACAGATTGTGATACAGCAGGTACAGGAGGCCCTGAACATCACACTGAAGAAGTGTTCTCCAGGGATGCTGCTGTTTCTGGTCTGGGCTATGAAAAGCAACAAGGCTCTAGAAGACACGATCCTTGGTGTGTGGTTAGACTTAAAAAAAATGATGACCCTATGTGTCAACATCCCCCTCTTCCAAACAGAAGCTCACCAAGTCAGACCTTGTGCAGGGCTCCCACTGGAGCTAGGAGGGGAGATTGTTCTTGGTCCTGCTCTGGCTCAGCCAAGCTACTGCTGGGGAAAGCTGAGCTCATGTGCACTCTGGACCTGTGTCTTGCCCTCCCTTTTTTCCTCCATTACTTCTTTCCCAAGTGACTCACGTGTTCTCATGCAGGTTTTGCTGGAGAATCTTGGTCAGAAGATCTAGCAACTAGGCCCATTAGCTATGCTTCAGACACTACATCCCCCAGACCCTCCAGTAAGTTGCCAGAGGCAAGAAAATCTCAGCCCTTACCAGGATCTCCAAAAGGCCACCACTCTCACATAATACTCCACACAGCACTGCCTGCACCTCCGAGATCACCTGGTATTTCATCCTAAGCATGTATACAGGTATTCTGTATTTATTAAAAATTTTCATTTATTTATTTGTAAGCAGAGAGAAGAGAGAGGGAGATGGAGAGTTAGGGCACACCAGGACTTCTAGCCACACAAACGAACTCCAGTTGCATGTGCTACTTTGTGCATTTGACTTTACGTGAGTACTGGGGAATTGAACCTGGGTTGTTAGGTTTTGTAGGCAAGTGCCATAATTGTTGAGCCGTCTCTGCAAGTCACAGGCATTCTGTTGACAGATGCAGGAAAATTAGAGCGCTTAGGATTCCATCAAATGAAAAATCCATTCATACAGAGTGTAAATTTCTGTAGTGTGAGCTGTATCTTGGTTCCAAAGCTAGTAATTGGGAGGGGGAAAAAAAGATTTCTCATGGCCTGTAATTACTTCAAATAACAAGATGTTCTGGTCACTTTTAGGTACATCGTTTCAGTGAGAGAAGACACTGGCTTTGCTCTCTTCCATTTGGAATTACAAGAAAGAGTTGTCTGAGATCTTAAAGAAATGGATGTGTCTGTCATGGTGCTAACTATGCCTACCTGATCTCAGAGGCAATGTCCATTATTACTCATCTGTTAAGCAATTCAAGTATAGTTCTTCATTCAAGTTTATCGAGTTTTGAAAGTGGAACAGAAAAAAATTTACATTCATGTTTACTGATGGACATATTTATATATCTATGTGTTTACACATCCCTATGATGTACATCTATTTTTTCCTGGCTTTCTACCTATCCATATCTGTGTGGAAAGCCATTTTGTAATGAATTTGTATAATGTAATCGCTGTTCTTACATATAGCCATAATACTCAGAAATTTCCATATCCTCTTCCCTCTGAACATAAAGCTGCACATTCCCAAAAGCAGTATACTTGGCAGCATTTTGGCACTTTCTCTCAGACTGCCTCTTCATGGCCTCATGTTCTGGCCGCTGCTCATCTGTGATGGGGGTGGATGTAACTGGCCCTGGAAAATTGACATTCCTCCAGGGAATTGGCTGGTGGCTGAAGTCTTCCAGGAGATACTGGGTATGAGGCTAGGGAGGTGAGTGGGTCTTGGTTAGGGCAGAGAAGTACAGGATGAGGTCTTGTAGGGAGCTCTCCTCCAGGCATCAGACTGAGAGATCCTAGGCTGGGTGGTGGTATTGAAACCTCATGCAGGAAGACTGGTAGGAATGTGGCCCAGCTGGATTAGTTGCACCCATCAAAGCTGTACTCACAGAAGCTGGTTGTGATGGATTGAGTGCAAGAGGTTGAGGTGGCTTAGAAGGCACTATGGCAGTGCTGGGTGTGGGGGTCCCTCTTTGAACCCAGGGAGGGCAAACTTCTAGGATCAGGGCAAGCTTGAGGCATGTTTAGGCTCAGAAAGGGCAAAGGGACTTACTTGACCTTCCCAGGTGCAGGCAGCTCACACTGGGAGAATCACACACTGTGTCCTCACTGCCCTCTGGTTTTGGGTCTTTGCCTTAGGTTTTCTCAAAATTCAAAACTGTGTCTCCTGGTGTGGGGTATACAGACCATATTTGAGGGCTGGGGATTGCTGGATCTATTTGCTGCTGCGTGTGTGCCCAGATCCCAGAAGGAAGAGACCCCTGTTTTCTGCTCCATCTTCTTCCATGGGACATGGAACACCTGCACTGACTCCAGCATGTGCATACCCAGAGCACTGCAAGGCTTTTTAAAGGACCCTTGACAGAGCTCAGATGGATGGCTTTTCCTCCTCTTCTTGGGAATGGCTGACTTCTTTCCTACCTTCACTTTGCTCCCTGACTGGTTGTTCTGTTCACATTTCTTGGACTTGTTTCCTTTGATCTCTTTGGTCTTTTCATGGCCAGGGTCTTAGGTTCCCTGGGCCTACTGGATAAAGCTTTCTGAGCTCTGTGGTGGGAATGCTTGGCTGTGATGTCAGGAGCCCTGACACTGGTTGCAGCACTGCCAGCAACCACACCTCTTCCACCAGACACTCTGCATCCTGGCTCTGGATTTTGGCCTTGGGAACTTCAGTTAAATCAGAGACTTTCTCCTTTCTTTTCTCAAGTAGACCTGGGAGACCTCTCATGACAGTGTCCATTACCTGCACCTCACTCACCTCTATGGGACCTGGAATTTTGTTGTTGGTTGCTATTGGAATTTTACACAAGATAGTATTTGTAATGGGGCTTAAGAGATGGGGAAGCCAAACATCTTCCACCAAACTCCTCATGTCTGCAGAAGCAGTGCTAGATGCCATGCCTTCCTCAAGTGGCCAGTGGTCCTCGAAACTTGGGCTCCTCGCTCCCAAGTTGGCATATCAGAACCAGGAGTGTTCCTTTGGCTTACTAGTTCAATGGAGAAACTGATGTCACAAATATTTTGCCCTTGGGATCTCTGACAATAGAATCAGAGGTTTTTCTGGTGGTTCTTCTTGAGTAGACCTGGGAGACCATTCATGACAGTGTCCTTCTACACCTTATTCACCTCTACGGTTCCTGGAATTTTAGTGTTGGGTGCTGTTGGAATTTCACACAAGTCAGAATCTGTCACAGGGCTTAAGAACTGGGGAAGCCAAACTTCATCCATAAGAATACTCAGGTCTGCATAACCAATGCTAGATGCCATGCCTTCTTCAAGTGGCCAATGATCCTTGAAAGTTGGGTTCCTCTCTCCCAATTTGGGATTTTCAGAACCATGGGTGTTCCCTTGGCTCTTAGGTACAATGGAGAAACTGTTGTCACATAAATTTTGTCCTTGCAAGCTCCAAGAATAGAATCAGAGACTTTGTCCTTGTTCTTCTTGAGTAGACCTGGGAGAACCTTCATGACAGTGGCCTTCACTTGCACCTCATTCACCTCGTAGTTCCTGTAATTTTGTTGTTGTTTGCTGTTTGAATTTCACACAAGTTGGTATCTGTCAAGTGGCTTAAGAGCTGGGGAAGCCAAACCTCTTCCACCAGAATTATTATGTCTGCATAACCAGTGCTACATGCCATGCCTTCTTTAACTGGCCAGTGTTCCTTAAACCTTGGGCTTCTCTCCCCTGAGTAGGTATTTTCAGAAGCAGGAGTGATCCCTTGGCTTGCAGATTCAATAGAGAAACTTATGTCATAATTATTTTGTCCTTGGGAGCTCCAGCAATAGAATCAGTGACTTTCTTCTTGTTCTTCTTGAGTAGACCTGGGAGACTGTTCATGATAGTGGCCTTTTCATGCACCTCAATCACCTCTATGGTTACTGGAATTTTGGTGTTGGTTGCTGTTGGAATTTCTCATAAATCAATATCTGTCACTACTTAAGTGCTGCGAAAGCCAAGCATCTTCCACCGGAATCTTCATGTCTACAGGAGCAATGCTAGATGGCATCATTCTTCAAGTGGCCAGTGGCCCTCTAATCTTGGCTCCTCTCTCCCAAGTTGGCATTTTCAGAATGAGGAGTGTCCTTGCACTCACAGATTCAATGGAGGAACTTATGTTACAAATATTTTGTCCTTGGGAGCTATGGCAGTAGAATAAGAGACTTTCTCCTTGTTCTTTTTGAGTAGAACTGGGAGACCCCTCATGACAATAGTTTTCTTCTGCACCTCATTCACCTCTATAATTCCTGGGATTTTGGAGTTGGTTGCTGATGGTATTTCACACAAGTCAGTATCTGACATGGAGCTTAAGAGCTGGAGAGGCCAAACATCTTCCCCCGGAATCCTTGTGTGCGCATAACCAATGCTAGATGCAGTGCATTCAAGTGGCCACTGGTACACGAAGCTTGAGCTCCTCTCACCCAGATTGGCATTTTGAGAACCATGGGTGTTCCCTAGGCTCACAGATTCAACGGAAAAACTGATGTCACATATATTTTGGCCTTGGGAGCTCCAGCAGTAGAATCAGAGCCTTTCTCCTTATTCTTGAGTGGACCTTGGGGACACTTCTTGACAGTGGCCTTTTCACCCACTTCATTCACCTCTGTGGTTCCTGGAAATTTGGCGTTGGAATTTCACACAAACCAGTGTCACAGGCTTAAGAGCAGTGGAAGCCAAATGTCTGCAAAACTATTGCTAGATGCCATGCCTTCTTCAAGGGGCCAGTGGTCCTCAAATGTTGGATCTCTCTCTCCCAAGTTTGCATTTTCTGAACCAGGAGTGTTCCCTTGGCTCACAGATTCAATGGAGAAACTGATTGCACAAATATTTTGACCTTGTGACCTCTGGCAATAGAATCAGAGACTTTCTCCTGTTCTTCTTGAGTAGATCTAGGAGACCCTTTATGATATGGCCTTTCAAGCACCTCATTCACTTCTATGGTTCCTAGAATTTTGGTGTTGATTCCCTTTGGAATTTTACACAATACAGTATCTGTCAGGGACTTAATAGCTGGGGAAGCCATACATTTTACACTAGAATCCTCTTGTCTACAGAACCAATGATAGATACCATGGCTTCTCCAAGTGGCCAGTAGTCCTCAAAACTTTGGCCCCTTTTTGCCAAATTGGCATTTTCAAAACCAGGAGTGTTCCCTTGACTCACAGATTCAATGCAGAAACTGATGTCACTAATATTTTGGCCTTGGGAGCTCCAGTCATAGAATCAGAGACTTTCTATTTGATCTTTTTGATTATACCTCGAGACCATTCATAATAGTGGCATATTCATGCACTTCATTCACCTCTATAGTTCCTGGAATTTTCATGATTTTCCTGTTGGAATTTTACACAAGACAGTATCTCTCTCAGGGCTTTAGAATTGAGTAAGCCAAACATCTTCAACCAGAATCCTAATGTACACTAATAAAATGCTGGATGCCCTTTAAATGGCCAGTGGTGCTCGATACTTGGGGTTTTGTCTGCCAAGCTGTTATTTTCAAGACCAGGACTCTTGCCTTGTCTCACAGATTTAATGGAAAAAACTGATGTCACAAGTACTTTGGCCTTGGGTGCTCTCTCAAGAGAATCTGAGCCTTTCTCCTTGTTCTTCTTGAGTAGCCCTGGGAGATCCTTCATCACAGTGGCCTGTTCAAGCACTTCAATCACTGCTTTGGTTCCTGGAACTTTGGAGTTGGTTCTTTTCGAATTTTTCACAATTCTGTATCTGTCAGGGGCTTAAGAAATAGGGAAGCATAACATCTTCCATCAGAATCTTCATGCCTGCAGAACCAATGCTAGATGCCATGCTTTCTTCAAGTGGCCAGTGGTCCTCAAAACTTGGGCTCTGTCTGAAAAATTGGCATTTTCAAAACCAGGAGGGTTCCCTTGAGTCACAGATTCAATGCAGAAACTGATGTCAAATATTTTGGCCTTGGGATCTCCTGAAATAGAATCAGAGACTTTTGCCTTGCTCCTTTTTTGTAGACTTGGAAGAACCTTCATGACAGTGGCCTTCTCTTGCACCCCATTCACCTCTATGATACTTGGAATTTGGATAGTGGTTGCTCTTTGAATTTCACATAATTTAGTATCTCACAGCTTAAGAGCTGACAAAGCAAAACTTCTTCCACCAGAATCCTCATGTCTTCAGAACCAATGCTTGATGCCATGCCTTCTTCAAGTGGCTCCTCTCTCCCAAGTTGGCATTTTTAGAACCAGGAGTGTTCCCTTGACTTCAGATTCAGTGTAGCAACCGATGTCACAAATATATTTGCCTTGGGATCTGATGGCAGTAGAATGAGAGACTTTCTGGTTGTTCTCTTCTTGAGTATACCTGGGAGACTCTTCATGATGGTGGTCTTCTCCTGCACCTCATTCACCTCTGTGGTTCTGGGAATTTTAGAGATGGTTGCTGTTGGAATTTCACACAGCAGTATCTGTCATGGGGTTTAAGAGCTGGGGAAGCCAAACATCTTCCACCAGGTTCCTCATGTCTGCAGAAGCAGTGCAAGATGCCATGCTTTATTTAAATATCCCGTGGTCCTCAAAACTTGGGCTATTCTCTCCCAAGTTCACATTTTCAGAACAGGAGTGTTCCCTTGGCTCACAGATTCAATGGAGAAACTGATGTCACAATATTTTGGCCTTGGGAGCTTCAGCAGTAGAATCAGAGATTTTCTCCTTTTTCTTCTTGAATAGACTTGGGAGACCCTTTTTGACAGTGTTCTTCTGCTGCACCTCATTTACCTCTATGGTTCCTGATATTTTGGTGTTGGTTGCTGTTGGAATTTCACGCAAGTCTGGATCTGTCACAGGGCTTTAGAGCTCAGAAAGCCAAACTTTTCCCACTAGAATCCTCTTGTCTGTAGAACCAATGCTGGATGCCCTACCTTCTTCAAGTGGCCAGCAGGCCTCAAAACTTGTGCTGTTCTCTCAAGTAGGCATTTTCAGAACTAGGAGTGTTCCCTTGGCTCACAGATTCAATGGAGAAATTGATGTCACAAATATTTTTGCCTTGGGAGCTCTGGAAATAGAATCAGAAACTTTCTCCTTGTTCTTCTTGAGTAGACCTGGGAGACCCTCCATGACTGTGGCCTTTTCATGAATCTCATTCACCTCTTTGGTTCCTGGAATTTTGGTGTTGGTTGCTGTTGGAATTTCACCCAAGTCAGTATCTGTCACAGCACTTAAGAGTTGGGGAAGCCAAACATCTTACACCAGAATCCTCTTGTCTGTACATCCAATGCTAGATGCCATACCTTCTTCAAGTTGCCAGTGGTCCTCGAAACTTGGGCTCCTCTCAAGTTGGCATTTTAGAACCAGGAATGTTCCCTTGGCTCACAGATTCAGGAGCGAAACTGATGTCCCAAATATTTTGGCCTTGGGAGCTCCAGCAATAGAATCAGAGACTTTCTCCTTTTCCTTCTTGACTAGACCTGGAAGACCCTTCATGATGCTAGCCTTTTCCTGTGCCTCACCCACCTTCATGATTCTTGTATATTGGGTGGTTGCTGTGGGAACTTCAAACAGGTCAAAATTTGTCAGTTGTCTGGGGTAGACAAATGTCTTCCACAAGAGTCTTGATGTCTGCAGAGCCAATATAAATGTCAGCCCATTTTCAAGTGGCCAGGGGTCTTTGAGAGTCAGTATGCTCTCTCTGAAGTTGGCATTTTCAGAAGCAGGAGAGTTTTCTTGGCTCACAGCTTCAGTGGAGAAAATGATGTGGCAAATATCAGGAGTTTTAATTTTGGTGGTCTTTTGAAATCTGGCAGACATCTACAATCTGGGAGAGCTTGGTTCAATCTCATCCAAATTCTTATTCTCTGTTCCTGGTTTGGAGCTTGAGGTAAGGCCGCAGTATAATCAGTGCTTTGAGCTGAAGATATTATGGGAATGTTCCCAGATTCAGGTAGTGTGGAACTCAGAGAGAGAAGTATCCTTCTGGGGTTCTTCCATCAATGTTATGGAATCAAGGAGGAAATCAGTCCTGGAAAGTGAGATGTTCTCCTTCCATCCACCCCAAGACTAAAACCAGGAACCTGCCAATAGTGGCAGACATTGAAATAGCTCCATTGGCAAGACCTTGAGTTGAATGACACATTGTGGATGTTACCAGTTACCAGGTGATGTTCCTGTTTCTTTGTTTTGTTAATATTTCATAGTATAGTTATAAGTGAATTAAAAATGAAAGTAATTTTAAAGTATGAAATGATTTGGCTTGGGCTGTGATTCAGAAGTGAACAATTATCATCTATACTCTTTCCCTTGGTTGCCCTTCATAGTAGCACCAAGAAAGAAAACATTCTGTGAACACTAGCATTCCCATATAGAGGACACTTGGCTCAGTCTAACTGAGAGTGTAAGCACGTGTCATGATGAGGTAGAGAGAGATGGTGTTTCCTTAAGAAGTTTATGAGCAAAGACAGGTTCTGAATCTTCTTGCTTAGGACCAGATCCTTGAATATAAGGTCTACTGTTGCAATTCAGTAAAGTTGTTGCTTCATGGGGTAAAGAGTCCTGAAAGTGAAGCAATAGATGAGAGAAGTCATTGCAGTGTAACTGATGTGTTCTGATCAAGAATTGTCACTGTGGCATTCCTAAGTGAAGATGTTCTGCCCCCAGTTCTTCCTGAGAGCTGCTATTCAAAATACCTGAAGAGAAGGCAGCTGACATGGAAAGGTAATCCTGGCCCAGGGACCTAGCCTGCATGTTTGTGCCTGGGTGTTGGTAAAGATAGGCACTGCTTGGTAGTGCCTGGAGAGAGGGACCAGAGCCTGGTGGGAGAAGCAATGCTGAGCTGAGAGGTGGAGCAGAGGCTCTGGAGAAGGTGCACATACTTCCTGCTATGGAAGGTGCATTGCTCACCACAGGAACCGAGAGGTGCTGGGCTCTGGCTGTTTCTGGTAAAGATGGATTCTTGGAATTTTCCTTAGGAGGCATGAAGATGGAAAACTTCCTATAGGAAGGAAGAAGATAGAAAATTGTTAAGATGGAGAAATTGTGTTCCTAGAAAATTGATATTGTGTTTTGTGAGGAACAGTATTACCCCATGGTTATTTAAACAGGAATTCTCAAACCAGTATTGCCTGGGATTCCCAAACCCCAACTTATTAGGATGGGGGTGATTGTAGGAGAAGATGACATGTTCTGATGCCTTTTTTCATAATGTGGACAAGGGGACCAAATGGTTATGTTCACGTACTCTAGAAGCAGCCTTCTCCCTGCCCTGCTTTCCCTTGAGCTTGCACCTGCACTGGTACTGACTCCTGAAAGTGCCTTACTGAGCCTGTGTGTTAGTGGGACTTCCTTAGTGAACACTTAAAGTTACCATTCTAGGAGGAGGAAAGTGAGGGTCAGATAAATTGTAGAGCCTGTCTCCCTTGCCAGGATACAATATTCTGATCAAAGTTCAAATACAGGGAAAATAGGACCTTGTTACTGTTTAGAGACTGCGTCTTACTCTGAACCGAAAGCTGTCCTATAACTCACTGTGTAGTCCACACTGTCCCAACCTACTGGCTTTACTTTTGCCCCAGCCTTGTAATGGCTGTGATCACAGGCAAAAGACACAATAACTGGCTAAAGTGGAGCTTTCCCTGTGTCCTTTTGTCACTAACTAGACGGATGGTGCTGCTGCTGTCATTGTTATCATTCCTTCTCTTTTATTTATGGGTCACGTGTCACTGGTGTTGATGTATAACACAGTTCAGCTGACAAGTGGGAAAGGTTATGTGGTGGTTTGGATGTAAAGTTTTCCTCAAGTCTTGTGATTAAGCCTCCTCTATAGTTCCCAATTGATGAAGCCTTGAGAATTGGAGCCTTTCTGGAGAAGGTGTGTCACTGGAGTGAGGCCTTGAGGTTGACTGGTGTAGCCACTGGATGTTCAGACCCCACCTCTGCCCCCTCTGTTCTGCCTCTCCTGAGGGTGTGAGCCTATCTCCTCTCCAGAATGTAAGCTGGAAGTAAACCCTTTTCTGCTCTAAACTGCTTTTTGATGGTTTCTTTCATCCCAACACCATAATGACATTCCTGCTACAGTTACATCTAGTCTTTAGACCACTTCTGATTTTAGTTGGAAATGGCTCCCTAATTTTTTCTCATAGATTGCTTTTTCTGCCTTTTGGAAGAATACGTTTTTGAGGTTCAGGTTACTCATGGGGATAATAGTGACAGCCATGAATAAAAGGAAAATAGTATAGTACTTATGAGTTTATGGAGACTATAGAAAGGCTGGAAAGAGAAAAATTGGAAACACATTTTTAACCAAAAAGTATAAAGCATGTATCAAGGCCTAACTAGCCTTGTGTTGTCTTTTCATAAATGGCACTATTTTGAGATTGAACTTGCCCATTTGAAGGAGTACAATGAACAAAATTAAGCATGATGAATCTAAGTATGTGCTTTGTGTTTATTCTTTCTTAGAAAATTACTGCCGGGTATGGTGGTGCACACTTTTAATCCCAGCACTTGGGAGGCAGAGGTAGGCGGATCGTTGGGAGTTCAAGGCCATGAATATATATAACATTTTTTTCTCTTCTGTAATATTTTTTAAAACCAAATAAAGTTTCATATCTTACATTGAGGTGTTTGATCTGTATGCTGAAGATTATTAATGATATCCTGGGAGTTCCTTACGAATTAAAAAATTTTTTTGTTTTAATTATTGTGCCGTGTGTGTGTTTGTGTATGTGTGTGTGTGTTTCATTAGGTCCAGGGTTCATTCACTCATTCACTGCATGCATACTAGGAGTCTTATATATCTAGGGATTATTCTGTACTATGAGGATATTATGAATGTGGCCATCGAGGTCCTGAGTGGCTTAGAAGCGATGCTACAGGCTGGAGAGGTGTCTTAGTGATTAAAGTGCTTGCCTGCGAAGCTAAGGACCAGGTTCAATTTCCCAGTACCCTCATAAGCCAGATTCACAATGTGAAGCATGTGTCTGGAGTTTGTTGTACTAACTAGAGAACCTGGCATGCCTATATTCACTGTTCTCTCTTTCTCTCTCTCTCTCTCCAATACATAAAACAATGAAAATACGTGCATACATGCAATACAGACATATAAACATATATACCTACCTACCAACCTACCTGGTACAATGGGGCCATTTACACGCAAACCACCACATCAGTGTTCATGCCAATTATTACTACAGATAGGACTTGAAGCATGACACCAAAAAGGGTTTTAAAGTGCTTCTCACTGAGTCCTGCCCTAGATTATTTAATAATATACTATTAAATTTGAGAGACAAGGTAAGCAGAAAATTCATGAGAGGAGTCACAGGTCCAGCTTTGGGATTTTTCTCCCTCTTACCCCCAAAGAGAGAGAAACAGCTTTTAAG
Organism: Dipus sagitta; assembly: GCA_036346955.1. NCBI lineage: Eukaryota > Metazoa > Chordata > Mammalia > Rodentia > Dipodidae > Dipus > Dipus sagitta. The sequence goes on along the minus strand of CM070778.1, from coordinate 64,092,687 downwards.
GTAAAAGAAGAGAAGGGATAGGTACTTCCAGGAAAGAGGACTAAAGGTGTGGTAGGATGAAGCCAGAGAAAGTAAAAGGTTAGTGTGTCTCAGCAGACAAAGCAAGAAGGTAAAGCAAAACAGGGATTAAGCCAGGAGGAGCTCACTGGTTAAATAGGATCAAACTATAGACCTCATGAGGGCAAAGCAGGCTTTGGTTTCACCCTAGGCCAATGGGCTAGAACTGGCAAGGTGGAGCGGGACAGGGTACTCTGGAAAAGATTGCTCTGGCTGCAGTGTGGAGACTGGAAAGATGGGCAGCCTAGCTGGGGGGAAAACAGTGTCGCAGCCAAGGGGCAGGCTAGTTAGATGAGTAGGTGGATGGATGCATGGTGGCAAGGGCTGATAGGAAAACAAATATGTGGCAGGTGAGTGGAGGGAAGGATAGATGGATGGGCATCAGTTAGTGAGATGGTAGGGAGGAAAAGAGAAGTGGATGAGAGGATGTAAATGGTGGGTCAAAGGATGACTGAATGGGTGGGTGGGTGTGTGGGTCAAAGAGAGACTGGATGACGGATGGATGGATGGATGGATGGATGGATGGACAGAGAAAGGAATGAGTACGCAGATGTAAGGACAAGTATAGCAGGAAGGGAAAAGAAACAAGCAGTTGATGAAAAGATAAAGAGAAATTTGTGAATAAATGGAGGGTGGTGGGTGTGTCCTCTTGTCTTCACTGTGACAAAACACTTAGCAATGCAAAGAAGATTCATTTGGCTCACAGATTCCCAAGAAGCTTCAGTCCATGGTTGACTCCATAGCCAGAGCATCATCATGGCAGGAAGACAAAGGAGCTGGAGGCTAGATACAGTCCTCAAGAGAAAACCACTACAATGACCTGCTCCCTCTAACCAGATCCTGCCTTCAAATCTGCCATCACTTCCCAGTACTTCTGTCAGTTTATGAATTCATCAGTGGCATGATTCATTGATCAGGTCATAGTTATGAGGATCCATTCACCTCTCAATGATTGGGACCATCAGCCAGGGTCCAAACCTTCAACTCCTGAGGCTTTGGGAAGAACCTTTCAAATCCAACTCAAAAGGATAAACAGTGGGTGGGAAGAAGGCTAAGCAGATGTGGGTGTGGGTGGAAGGATAAGTGGATGTGAGTGGGCATGCATGGAAGGATAAGTGGGTTAGAAGTGGATAGAAAAACAGTGAATGGGTAGGGAGGAGGAAGATGTTGGGATGGGTTGGCAGCTGGAGGACTGGGAGTAGACAGAAGGATGAGTAGGTTGATGGATAAAATATGGGTGTAAGGATGGGTGGGTCATGGTTTCCAGTATGCCAAGATTAGCGTTCCTTGCACCCATGCCACACACCAGCCATGCTGTCCAAGAATTAAGCCAGGGAAAGAAAAGTCTCAGGTGGTGACATGCCCAGAATTCCATCCCGGTTCATGATCTGCCCTTGTCCCTGGGCCACTGAATACGACAATGTGATGGGTGAAGCATGGAAGCTGGTCCTCAGCCGCCAGCGACTAGACACCAGGTACTCTGTGGGACACAGCATGGCCCAGGCTTGCTGGTGACTGTCTAGAGAACAGATATTGTTGATGTCTCTTTAGACATTAAAATATCTAATCTCCAGGTGAGCAGATAAATAACTTCACATTAAAGACTAATGGGCCAAAAACACACAAGGCAGTATTTCCTGCCACAGTCTAGTCTACAAGAGTCATATGTTAATGGGTGACATGTAGAAATTTCAGAGCATTTCCACTGTGCAATTAAAATGCATTAACCATTTAAGCTAAATTTAATTTGTAAAGAGAAGTACCCAGTGAAAAACAGAGTTATCCAGGTATCACTGAGACAGAACATAGGAGCTTGTACTGGGGAAGAAGACGGTGGCACTGGGGGTGCTGGTGGCAGATACCATCATGTGTCTTTGTGCCCTAGGCCACACTGCCAGGTCTGCCTGGAGTGCAAGGAGGCTGGGACCTGAACTCACCTTGAGCAGCCTGTATCAGGATGCCATTGGGTCCACTCTGCAGGGGCACTCAGGCGACGCCAGGTAAAGATCTATTACAGAGGAGCTCCCAGGAGATTGGTGAGCCTGGATTAATCTAGCAGTACCAGGAAGTCACTGGTTATAACCCTCTGTCAGCTGTGTAACTTTAGGAAGTCACTTAAAATCTTTGGGTCTCAACTATGTAATGGGGAAATGGGTTCCACTTCCTAAGCCATTGAGAGGATTATAGGACAGAATCCTCACAAGGAGCTGACTATGGTTCCCACCATTGGGAATCTTTAGGGTACCTATTAGCATCCCAGGGCTGCTCCAAAGGTTATTACATCCATATTGAGGGAGAGGCTATCCAGGTGAGGACTGGACCCTGCACTGAGAGAGGCCGCCCCAGCATTCCCACTTGGCAAGTATCCCCATGCCTGCTGTGGGCAAGACTGTTACTGGTTGTGGGTCCACAGGCCACCCTGACCACAGCGGGTATGGGGATGCATGCCAACTGGGGATGCTGGCTTGGGGCTGCCTCTAGTGGTAGAATACCCAGCTAGAATCCACCAGTGAGCAGGTTGGGGGTATGGTTCAGTGGTAGGGCATTTGTTAGAATCCACCAGTGAGGTTCTGGGACATGACTCAGTGGTACAGTGCTTGTCTAGAATCCACCATTGAGGGGTTGGGAGCCTGGCTCAGTAGTATAGTCCTTGTCTAGAATCTACCATTGAGGGGCTGGGGGCTGGGGGCAGGGCTCAGTGGTAGAGGACTTGTTAGAACATGGTTTTTGTTACCAGCCTGGCTTGGAGTGGGGGAGGTGGGAACATCATGAAGGAGTCCAGGGCCAGCTTCCGCAACTGCCTGATCTGCCCTTGGCTCTGGCCTCAGCTTCTGGGTGACCTCCAGTGAGGGATGGTACCTCAGCTTTACCTTAGCAAGGGTATTGCCTATGTCCGTCTTTGTTTTTTACTGCAGGAGCCCCTGCAGACTCAGATATGCACAGCACCCTGGCCCTGAGATGCTCAGAGTGGGAGAATTCTTTATAGTAGTGGATTGGCCATCTGCTGTTGTCAGAGTGACGCTCATTGTAGCTGGGACAGGTGGATGGGCAAGTCAGGTGATGGGAAACAGTGAGTAAGAGCTGTTCTAGAAAGGTCCCTCTCCACTCTGAATGAATGTTCAAGTTCAAGGCCAACCAATGGGGCAGCTCTTATGTCTCATCGAATTGAATAACAGTGCTCCAAGCGCCTCCATCTGTGGCAGTCAGCTTAGTTCCCTAACTTTTGTAGCCAAGAAGCCCTTTCTAAAAGACACATTAGGACCCCACAGAGTGCTGACACACCCATGTGTGACCATGGCACGTTCAACAGAATCAGGGCCTCACTTGCATGCCCTCCTAGCACATCCTGCTATGGTTCGGCAAGGCTCACCAGTGGAATGTTTTTGCCCATGCCAGTAGCCCACAAACCAGTTCTGCATCTGCCTGCACACAATGTGTGTGTGCCACGTTCTGCACAGCTCTATAGAGTGAAGTGAAGCCTAAGGATGGCATGAGCTTAGATGTATTAGTTACTTTCTCATTGCTCAAACAAAATATCTAACCAGAAGCAACTTAGGGAAGTAAAGAGTTTAGTTTTCAGCTTGTAGTTTCGGGAAGTCTGCCATGGCAGGAGTAGAGAGCAGGTGTCACATCCTCACACCAGCAGGAAAGATGTAGAGAGAGAATAGGAAGTGGAGCTGAGCTATAACGTCTCAGGCTGCCCTCATGACCTGCTTCCTTCAGGTTTCTAAACGGTTTTGTAAATGTCCCCAGCAGCACCACCAACTGGGTATTGAGTGTTCAAATACATGAGCATATGGGAGACATCTTTCTTACCCTTCCCTCCCTTCTTCCCTCCTTCACCCTCCTTTCCTTCCTTTCTTTCATTTTATGTGAGAGGAGAGAGAGTGAATATGAATTAACACACCAGGGCCTCCAGCCACTGCAGTTGAACTGCATATGTATGTGCCATCTTGGTTGTATGTGTCACTTTTTGCACTTGTGTCACCTTGTGTGTCTGGCTTACATGGGATCTGGAGAGTCAAAAATGGGTCCTTAGGCTTCACAGGCAAGTGCCTTCACCACTAAGCAGGTTATATAACTGTGAGACTTTTTTTATTCAAACCATCATAGTGGGTAACAGGAGGACCTGAACATGGCCTCCTTCTCCTTTGCTTTCAAGGAATTAAATGGCCTTAGTACTTCAATATTCTTTTCTGACAAGGCGATGAAATTCTGTTTCTGCTGGATGAATTGGAAAGAAGAATTTCCTAGGCAGAAACTGCTTGCTCAGGAAAATTCGTGGAAGAGGGGTTGGAATAATTGTTAGAGACATTGCCTCTCCCCCATAACTGAAGGCCACCCTCCCAATGCAACACCCACAATCCACAGTGGGAGGGAACAAGAGGGAGAAGGCTAACGATGGTACCATCACGTCTATATAAACAATATATACATAACTAATAACAATAGTTTAAAAAGCTCCCTCTCTCCCAAAAAACAAAAATCTAAAACAAAATGTTAAATGATTTGCCAGCTGTGGTGGTGCACGCCTTGAATCTCAGCACTCAGGAAGCTGAGGTACGAGGATCACCATGAATTCAAGGCTACCCTGAGACCACAAAGCAAATTCCAGGTCAGCCTGAGCTAGAGTGAGACCCTACCTCTAAAAACAAAGTGCATTATACAAACCTAAAGGGATCTGGGCATGGTGAAGCACTCCAGCACTCAGGAGGCAGAGGTAGGGGGATACCTATGAGTTCAAGGCCAACCTGAGACTACAGAGCCAATTCTGGTCAGCCTGGACTACAGTGAGACCCCACCTTGAAAAACAAAACAAAATAAAAAATCTAAATGATCAGTCCAAGTTACTGACATTCCTGAATAGCATCTCGAGGCTTAGAAAATAGGGAGGGCAGTGCTTGGAGGAAGGGTGGAGGGGACACAAAACTGAGCCCAAATTGAACTGGTACCACAGAGTTCTATACCCTGGGAGGCTGACTAATAGTTGGAAACCTCAAGAGGACTTAAGGGGGAGTACCTGAATTCAAGGGTCCTAGAGAGGGTGAGACGAAACCTAATCTCAAATTTCACCTGTTTCTCTTCTCCTTTTCTTTTTTGTTTTCCTTTGGCTCTGGCCTGTAATTCCCTGTACCAGGATGTGATCTACATTTACAGTCAGCTGTTGATCAGAGAGACCTACTAGACCTCCGAAAACAAACAAATAGACTTCTGTCAGAGCACTTGATTACTCACCAGAGGTTAATGGTAAGACCCTACTGTTGAAGACACCAAATGCTGTTGGCATGGACCAAGGGGAGACCTGGTAGGAATCTGGAAGAGTGCCATTTCTAAAATATAAGACTGTGTTGCAAACTCAATGACCCTCTCTTTCCTGCATTCTTATGCTCCACAATACCAAGTAGGGTGCCAACTTGTTAATCCGGGGAGAATAAAGCAGACTTTGAAGAACAGGACACGTCTTGAGCGCTCAGTCCCCACCAAAAGAATCTACATTCTTCCTGTTGCCCCAGTGCAGGTTAGCTAGCCCAATCTCAAAGGTTTTAATCTCTCAATTGCAGCTGGATGGGCAACAGTCCCCCCCAAAATTTTCTTTTTGTGTCATATCCCTCTGCTCACAACAGTCTATTTCTATGCAAAGCAACCCTGCACAACTTCTCAGGACAGGGACATAACATCAAGCTTCTCACACAAACTGCTAGACCAGTCCAAGCAAAGCTCTTTCTCACCCTCATAAGCCAAAACTCATAGTTCATCAGTCCTTATTGCATTCTGGTCTTTCAACTGTGACCAGAAGAGTCCATCAAGCTGTACTTACAGTGCTGCAAGGCATCTGTTATGCCAAGGTTTCAAATCCTTCCACATTCCTCTTGAAAATCAGCCCCAAAAGGCCAAAGCCACACAGTCAGGTGTTTAGCAGCAATCCCACTCGTCGGTACCACTTTACTGTTACACTGTTACAGTCAGGTTCACATTGTTGGTAGAAATCATCCAATCAAGAGCAGCTTCTGGGAAAAAGAGGTTTATTTCAGCTTACAGGATTGAGGGGAAGCTCCATGATGGCAGGGGAAAACAATGGCATGAGCAGAGGGTGGACATCACCCCTTGGCCAACATAAGGTGGACAATAGCAACAGGAGAGTGTGCCAAACACTGGTAAGGGGAAACTGGCTATAACACCCATAACCCCCTCCCCCAAAATACACTCCCTCCTGGAGATGTTAATTCCCAAATCTCCATCAACTGGGAACCTAGCATTCAGAACACCTAAGTTTATGGGGTACACCTGAATCAAACCACCACATATGGTAATAGAAAATCATTTATGAGCAAGGTTACTGTATCTTTCTTAAAAAATATTTTATTTGGGCTAGAGAGATGACTTAGTAGTTAAGGTACTTGCCTGCGAAGTCTAAGGACCTAGGTTTGACTCCCCAGAACCCATGTAAGCCAGATACAAAACGTGATGCACCCACACAGATGGCACATGTGCACAAGTGGCACACATGTCTGGAGTTCATTGTCTGTGGCTAAGGCCCTGATGTACCAGTTCACTCTCTAATTAAAATATTTTATTATTTATTTATTTGAGAGAAAGAAAGGGAGGCAAGTAGTGAGAACTGGCATGCCAGGGCCTCCAGCCACTGCAACCAAACTCCAGACACACGTGCCACCTTGTGCATCTGGCTTACCTGAGTACTGGGCAAACCTGGGTTCATTGGTTTTGCAGGCATGTGCCTTAACTGCTAAGCCATCTATCCAGACCTCTTTTTAAAATTTTTGATTTACATTTCAATTTTTTTATTAAGTAGAAACATTGTATGGAAATATCATGTGTTGGTTCCATTATTTCCCTACTCCCATTCCACTGAGGGCCCTCCTTGGTTAGATTTCTGGTATTCACTATGGAGTTGTGGGTTATGTGTTGTGACTACAATGGTCAGTCATTTGGGGGGGGGCAACAATGCATGATATTCCCTCCTACTCTGTGACTCTTACATTCTTTCTGCCCTCTTTTCTGTGACATTTCCTGAGCCTTGGTGAGTGTGTTTTAAGTCTCCTATAACTTGATGCTTGCTTTGTGCCCAAACTTTCATCCATAACTACATATACCTTTTAGTTCAGAGATAGTTTTCATTTTTCTCTGCCTTTCTAGAACCTGCTATATGTTCCTCCATACACTTATATGGATAATGGCTCTTTTTGTTTGCAGATGAATTATCTCTGTCATAACTACATTATGCCAATGAGTAACCTGAAACTCAGGAAAGTTAAGTAATATTTTCTTCCAAACAGTATTCTATGAGGAGCCATTTAGAACTTGGAGCAGAAGCCAGTCTGAAGAAGTTAGAGGGGACCTCCTCACCTGCTGCCTACATTGTGGTATAAGTGAACTCTAGGAAGTGACAAAGAACCTATAGACAAATATGAGATGAAAAGTGACAATGACAACAGTAGCACTGTTGTGTAATGAGTGACAAAATAAACACAACCAAATATAAAGTTCTCTTTCAACCTGGTGTTGTGGCTTGTGCTGACAATCCCAGCCATTGGGAGGGTAGGGCTGAAGAATTTCCAAGAGGTGGGATCAGCCTGGACTACACAGTGAGACCATGTCTCAAAACAGCAACAATGGCATAATAACATTTTTCCACTTCAGGCCTTTGATCTGAGTCCTAGCAAGGGAATTAGGATCAGCAACCTGGTACTGATATGAACATGAGGGTAGAACTCAAAAACCTCCTTATCATCATGTGACCCTCACTGTCTTCCCTCATAAAATGATGATGTTAGAGTTCCCTAAGGAACTCAGACTTCTCATCACCTTCAGTTAGAACACAGACAGGAGTCAATACCCATGCAGGTGTAGGCTCAAGGGAGAGCAGGGCAGAAAGAGGGCTCCTTCTAGCCTAGGGGATGATACATGAAGCAGACCACTTGGGTCTGCTGGGCCTAAGTTGGGAGAATAGGCATCAGAACATGCCAGCTGCTCCAGCACTTAGCACCATCCTAAACCATTGGGGTTTGAAAATATCAGGGAATACTGGTCTGAGAGGCCTCTTGTTTGAACAATTGTGAAATTATACTATTCAGCAGAGATCACAATTATATCTCAGTCTCATCCATTTTCTCATTGTCTTCTTGCTTCCCACAGAAAACTACCATAATCTGTCTTTATCAGAAACATTCAATGATGAGCGGCTCTCTGTTCCTGTGGTGAGCAATGCATCTTCCCTAGCAGGAAGTGTATGCCCCTTTTCCAGAGACTGTGCTCCAGTCAGCTCAGCATGGCTCCCGCCATCAGGCTCTGGTGCCTCTCAAACAGCTGCCCCAGGAAGTGCCTGTCTTTACCAACACCCTGGCTCAACCAGGTGGTCTGGGCTTCCAGGCCAGAGCCACATCTCTACATCAGCTGCCTCCCCTTCAGGTGCTTTTGAGTGGCAACTCATAAGAAGTGCTGAGAGAAGGTCATCTTCACTTGGGGACATCACTGTGACGATCATTAACCAGAACACATCAGTTTCCTCCATGTCAAGGGAAGTCCAGTGCAGTGAACATTAACATGTCAGTGCCATCATCACTTTGAACCCAACACTGCCTGTCAGCCTTGTTCAGGGGACAACTTTTCATCAAGGACCTTGCCTGTCTCTTTCCTACCAGGAACACAGCTATGTCTATTACTATAATCCAAACACCCTGGCCCTCTGCTGTATGGGGAACTTGGCCCTTGCCTGTAACCCTTTGGTTCTGGACCACATACAGGAGGGGTGGCCTCTGCCCCTCAACCAAAAATCATGATGGTGCTGAAAGAGATTCACCCCACAAACACCCCACCAGCCGCACCCAGTGGTGAATTCTACTGTGCTGTGCCTGGTCAGTGTATCCTAAAATCAAGCTATGAAGGTGAGTACCAACAGAAAGAAAGGAATACAAGTGTTCATAAGGACAGTCAAAACAGATAGAGTATGCGTCCTGTCATGTTAACCCTGCTCTCACTCCACCCTCCCCATTGTGCGATGGTATACGAGTGTGTGTGTGTGGGGGGGGGGGGTGGGATTCAGGTTCCTGTAATGGTCATCCATGCTGCATTGAGGACATCCCCAGAAGCATAGTGAGGTCATGATTTCATTTGAGCAAATCAGTTCCCCTGATCGACCACACTGCAATTACTTCTGCTGATCTACTGCTCTGTTCTCTGGAAGACACTGAAAAGCTTTATGTGTAGCTACAGTTTAACATTCCCATAATTGATGTAGAGGTTCAGGCCTTGCATTCAGGATCTGGCCCCAGCCTCCAGGGTTAGAATCTTTTGAGTCATAGGTTTCAAATGGAAGCAGTATACTCTATTGTGTAAGCCAAGGTGTCACATGCTCTCATTTTTCTCAGGTCAGGGGGAGAGTCATGTGTATCCTATATGAGAATGCTAGCTTTATCAAAACCTTAAGCTAAGTATATACATGCAAATATCAATCCCCAAATTGAAAGTATTCATATTTTCAAATCAGTTCATTTTTATTTCACTTGTAACAATCCTATGAACTGTTAAGAAAGCCAAGCAACAAGGACATCAGATGACCTTTAATAAGAACTGCAACCTGTCATCCAAGCCAGAAACCTGTCCATGCTCCTGAGGGATACTCAATGGGCAGTGGAAGGCTTCTCCACTCGAGGGAGGTAACCGCTGTGTTTGGTTTGTAGAGAGGGGAGCAAATCACTTTGCAGGGACTTTACTGCACACTTGTCTTCTTTTCAGTGACCAAAACTTTCCAGGCAACAGATGCTTCCCTGGGGATTGGAACATCTCTAGGGTTTTAATCTCACTGCCAGACATTTTGTCTGCCACAAACTGCTGAACTTATCAAATTTGACAGCCAAATACTTCAGAGTAACACACCACATAAGTCTAGGGACATTTCCATACTGTCTCCAATTCAAAGTCCTTCCAATTTCTTGCCTTTGCCTTCATCTCCAAATCAGGAACAAGAAGTGAATAAAAATTTGGATGAGGATGGTATATTGTTTTTTTTTTGTCTTTAATATATTTTATTAGTTTAATTGTGATTTGCAATATAAGCTTTCAAGACGATAAAGGATATCCATGGAAGATTTATTAGCATGACAATACTATATAAAACTGAACAGAATTCTTGCTATCAAAAGATCAATTAAAATTGTATTGTTATTGATAATTGCATTATTATTGAGTTAAATGACTGTAGGAGAGCTGTAACAAAATGTGCATCAAATCAAGTTATAACACTCTGTGTGTGACTCTTCAAAGTCAAAGATTCTTAGGCAGAAATCTGTTAACCCAGTGGTAAAATGGAACTTCTTTTGAAAATGGGGAGCTTTTTAGAGTTTCCACAGGACAGCAAATTTGATTGTCCAAGAAGGGCAAAAAAAATTTCAGTGCACAGGATTTATGGAGCTTGTCAATAAAAAGTTTACAAAAAGAAAAAAAATATTGGATGAGGTTAAAATCTAACTCTCTAAGCCTCTAGAGAACCACCATATATCAAAAGACAATGACGCTCCACTACTCCCTTTAACAATTCCTAACACTTGTGACAGTATTTCCTCCATTGAGCCTGTGAACCAAGGGAACACTCCTGGTTCTGGAAATGTTAACTCAGGAAAGAACACCCTGATTCTCAGGGGCCAATGGGTTCTTGAAGATGGGCTAGAATCTAATATTGGCTCTGCAGACATCAGCACTCTGGTGGGAGATGTTTGCCTTGCCCAGGTTTTCAATCCCTTGGCAGATTGTGACCCGTGTGAAAGTACCACAGCAACCAACACAAAATATATAGGAGCAATAGAGGTGGGTGGGGTGCATGAAAAGACCATCATCATGAAGCTCTCAGTGATCAACTCAGGAAAAAGGATGAGAAAGTCTCTGAGCATGTTGATGGAACTCCTGAGGCCCAAATCCTGTGCCAGGACCCAGAGGGCCTGGTAGAGGGAGAAGTGGTTGTGGGCAGTGCTGCAGGCAGTGACAGGGCTCCTGACATCACAGACAAGCATTCTTACCACAGAGCTCAGAAAGCTGCATCCAGCAGGCCCGTCAAAGCTAGAGACTCAAGCAAAAACAGAACAAAAGGCTCAGAGGAAATAAAAATGCAAGAAATGAGAAGAGCAAAACCAATCAGGGAGCAAATTGAAGGCAGAAGGTAAGCAGGCCATTCCCAAGAAGAGAATGAAGAGCCATCCACCTGAGCTCTGCCAAGAGGCCTTTCAAAAGCCACAATCTCTAGATCTGTTCTAAAGCATATCCATACTTCTTGATATGCCAAACTTTACATATTTCATATAATGCAGCTCTGCATTTTCCTCTGCCAAATGCATTAGTACATCACCTTTGAATTCAACTTGGCCTAACTTCTTGAGACAATGTCAATACAGCCCTAGCCCAAGTTGAATTTGCTTCCATTTCTTGTCTGAAACCTTACAATTCCCCACAGTCTACACTTTGTTCTATAGTTTGAGCATTCAAGCTCTTACCTGAATGGCCTGTTAAGCTCTGATTAAAGCTTTGTAAAGCTTCCATAGTCTAAATTTCCAAATCCTTTCATATCCCCCCCTGACACAAACCAGGTCCCAAAGACTAAACACACAGCAAAGATCCCAGTTCTCAAAACCCACTCTCTGTGGCAGGACCTTCTCATTCTGGGACATAGCCCCTGACCAGAAGCAGCTCATGGGTGGAAAACATTTATTTCTGGCTTATAGGTTCAAGGGAAGTCTCTCATCTTTCCAGGGACAGAGAAGGAAGAATGCTCACATCTTTCACATCAGCTGTGAAGAAGAAGCAAAAGTAAGAAAGTAGCACTGGTGAGTGGGTCTTGACTATGTAGTATGAGACCCACATGGGATACATAAAACCCTTTCACTATAAATAAAAAATACAAGCAGGCCTGGTGGCAGATGCCTTTAATCCTAGCACTCAGGAAGCAGAGGTAGGAGGATCATAATGAGTTTTAGGTTACTTGAGACTATGTAGTGAATTCCAGGTCAGCCTGAGCTAAAGCAAGATTCTCCCTTGAAGAAACTAGACCTACCATATAACTCAGCTATACTACTTCTAAGTATACTACCAAAACAAAATCTCAGCTAGAATACTAGAGAGATACTTGCACATCTGTCCATGTTCGTGGCTACAAATTAGAGAACTGGCTTAGGTGTCTGTTAACAAAAAAAATATCACATACACACAAATGGAGATTTATCTAGTCATAGAAAAACATGTAATTAGGTCATTTGCCAAAAATAGATGCAATTAGAAATTATATTAAGATTTAGAAAATGAGTTAGACTTAGAAAAACAAGTGCAAGATTTTCCTCATTCATTAATATTGAATTTTACATAAGTTTATAAAATTATATACATATGCACACATATGACATGGAAAAGAAGTAGGATGGTTTGGGATGGCTAGAACGATGGCCCAGTTGTTGATGGTATTCACTTGCAAAGCCTTCTGACTTAAATTCAATTCCAAAGCAAGCATGTAAAGCCAGATATAAAGTGGGACATGCATCTGTAATCCCATTCAGTCCACAATGGGAGATGGGGATGGGAAAATCCAAAGCTACGGACCAGCAACCAGACATCTGTTTGCAACATTCATTTCCAACAAGAGACCCTGTCTCAAAGAAAGTGGAACACAGACACCTTGGAGTTCTTTTATGGCCTCTACCATGTATGCTGTGGCATGTGTGCTCCCCCTACAAAATAAATAAATACATTGTTTAAAGATGAAATGAGACTACCTGATGAGGTGGAGGAATATAAAGGGAGAATCGTAGATGAATACTGTCAAATAATATAATAAACTTTTGAGAACATATCTATAAAATCTATCATTTGGGGGCTGTGGAGATGTTTCAATATGTAAAGTTGCTTTCCTACAAACATTATGATCTGAGTTCATTCCCCAGAACCTACATAAAAGCTGGGCATGGCCACACATGCCTGTAACTCGAGTGCTAAAGGGTGATACCAGGAGAATTACTGACGGTCACTGCTCTACAACCATACCTGGCATTTTTCTGAAAAAAAAAAAAAAAAGAGCCACTCTGGGCTCAATGAGAGACACAATCTCAAGGAAATACCCAGAAGAGCAATAATGGGAGATACCCAACATTCCCCTCTGGCTTCACACACATGCACAGGGGTGTGTCCTCTACACACACACACACACAGAGAGAGAGAGAGAGAGAGAGACAGAGAGAGAGAGAATGATTCTTCCACACATCACAGCAGAATTAAATAACTAGCCGGGCATGGTGGCGCACGCCTTTAATCCTAGCACTCGTGAGGCAGAGGTAGGAGGATCACCGTGAGTTTGAGGCCACCCTGAGACTCCATAGTGAATTCCAGGTCAGCCTGGGCTAGGGTGAGACCCTACCTCGAAAAACCAAAATAAAAAATAAATAAATAAATAACTATCATCACTAGATACAAGGAATACGTGCTGATGACAGACTTATAAACAGTACTAGGGAATCAGCTTAGTTGGTAAAGTTCTTGCTTTCCAAGCACAAGAACCTAAATTTTCTCCTCATAACCCATGTAAAATGCCAGGTATGGTTGAGCATAGTTATAATCCCAAGGATGTGCTGGTGGAGACAGGAGGAATGCCTGGAGCTCACGGGTAGACTGCATAGCCTAGTCAATGAGTTACAGGCCAAAGAGAGCCCCTTTTAAGAAAATGTTCCCGAGGAATGACACTAGTTGCTTTCTGGCCTCCACATACATATGCATATGTGTGCACTTGGACACACATGGAGATGCTTACACACTAAAGTTATAAACAAAAAGAAAAATGCCTAGGAAGATTAGCTCATGGTTCTAGAAACAAGTCCAAGGTCAGGTTGTCCACTGCTTTGGGGCTCTGATGGGTATTCTGAACGACAGATGTTGGACTCACATGGCAGACAAAATGGCTCACCTCATGCCAATAACTGCGTAAAGTCTATAAGAGGACAGCTTCCTACAATCCCCTTTATAGGCTAACTTCCACTCCATGGGTTCCTACATTCTAAGGGCTCCACTACCTCTCAGTAACAGGACTCTCTACCCACAACACACACAAAGACCAACGCTTTAACACATGGGTTGCGGAGGGACTTTCAAGATCCAGGCACTTTGGCCTTCTCCATCCTTTCTGGCCAGCTACCAAAGTACTCAGAATCCACCCTCAGATGGTAAGTATTTCTCATGATGGTGAGCTATTTGAGCCTAACTCAGACCAACACACACACAAATGGTATTATGAATTATAGCTGGTCACTGATTAATCTAAAAATCTGGCCTCTCCATTAGCTATTCCACTACTTCCTTTTTTAAAATTAAGCTTTATTTTTGTGTTCAATTATTTCTGACTCTATAATACTGTTGCCATCTTTTCTCATCAAGTTTTCTTACAAAGTATAGGGCTTGGAAAGTAGAGGAGCACTTGAGGGGAAGTAGGAGGAAGCTCCTGTCTTGGAGACTGAGTCGGCTGCAAGCTCTGCACTGTCATTTCCCCTGTCAAGTGTGTACTTCTTGTCGAGCTGGTTGATTTTGAAATGGAGGTGAGCCAAGATTCACCAAGAAGATTGCTGACTGCCCACCACAAGACCTCTACCCAAGCTCTTCCCATGTCTATCCCAGGAAAAAGTGCAGAGGAAAAGGTGATATGAATACTGCTGGCATGACAACCAGATGTAGGGAGATGGTGACACACACAGTGATCAATATAAACTTATCAAAGCAAAAATCCAGACATTCAACACTAAATCAGACTCCAGTAGGCCTGCCGTGGCTAACAGAACAATGAGGAAGAAGGGATGGAAAGATTGTAAGAAAGACAGAGTGAATTTGAAAACCCTGAGGCATGGCCCTCCTGCTATCCCACAGGGACTAACGGAGGCCTTCATGCTCCACAGTGGATATCATTACACCATGAGGGAGGATCCCCAAAATGGCAGGGGCCAGTGTGAGGGGATGGAAGAGTACAACATGTTGAATTGAACCTGAAATAGAATTTTTAAAAAATAGCATTAGTAAGGACATTGAGACACCATTTAACCCTCTGTCTTCAAGGTCCAGCTACCAGGTTCAGTTTTCCTTTGACCAGATTGGTTAAATGAAAATTCCTGGACAGCCAGGAGACCTGAGTATGTTGCTGTGCTGGTCTCATCCTGAGAGACATCGAATAGCTTAACTCTTCCAGCCAGTGTCCTATGTGGGAGATGATAGGCTAAAAGTTAACATCACTGATCATTATCCAATAATATGGAATCATTTTTTTATGATCACTGCTACAGATCAGTTACCTGATTAAGAAATAAGGAAGGCCTCCTTGAACTGATTTGCAGCTCTCACATACGGGGATGGGAAATCAGCTGGTGAGTCAGCATCAAGAACAAATTATCTTCAAGCACCATTAGAAATTCATTTTGCTCTCAGAGGACAAGAGAAGTGTGGGCATCTCCAGAAGGAAGGAAATGGAGCTCTTCCAAAGCGGGAAACACGAGCACACCAAATAGCATGGGTGTCTCAGCCAGGCAAAGCAAAGTGACCCATTTCACAGAAGTATCAAGGAAGGGTGAAATTTCCTTGCCTCCACTCTAATGGTCACCCTCCTATAACAGCTTATTGGGATCCTTGATGCAATGGAGGCCAAGTAATTATGACAAGAAACAAGTCACTTATCCCTAGTTACATCCAACTGAGGTATGGCAAGCTCCCATAGAACCATCCTTCTCAGGGGGAATACTAACCCCACGTATCAGTTTGAAGGGAAAAGGTGAAATCACCAAGTGTAATTTGTCTGAGCTTCTGCTCATGTCCTCCCCATTTTACTTTTCCCTCCTCCCTTGTCCTCCCACCTCATCAGGACTCTATTAGTGAGAACTCAGCTTCCAGGTAGGGGTTCATCTTGTGATACCCACTTTGGGGCAAGGCTGTAAGCTGGCAAAAGCACTTTCTACTGTTTAAATTACAGGCTCTGCAGTTCTGTGGAACCGAGACCTGCTTGTCACCACAGTGATTGGGTCAAGGGAACTGGCTTTCACAGGTATGCTTAGGATCACATCACTTAGGAAGCCACTGTAATGGGAGCCTCCCTCTCAGAGCATTTAGGCAGCTTTTAGCTACTTGGTCATTACTTCATTCTTTCAAACACTCTGGGCACATCTGTGATTGTGACAGGAAGCCTAAAATCATTTCGCTGGGAGATACTGTCCCTGCTGTCTCTTCTAATTTCATCCTTTTATTAATAATTGTTTCTGTGTGCCACCAGACAGGGAGGAAAATTTTAGCCCAGTGTTTCCGAAACCAGAAGTCACCAATAAAAATCACAGAGTAAACACTAAATGTCAAAATTGGTAAGTCATTTAATTGGTAGCATTTTCTCTAAGTAACTTCATTTCCCTTTGCCTCAATTTCTTTGGTGAAAGGAAAGTACATTTGCACGAGAACATCATGAGCTCATGGCATACATCACTGCCCAGTGAAAACTGTTCACTCAGCAGGTGCTGAGTCTTTACATCATAACAACAATGTCACTGGGCAAATGAACACTCTATGTAAAAGGTGGAAGGGGACCTCCAAAACCTACTAGAGCCCTAGAGAAAAATCAGCCCCTCACCTTCCCCAGAGCAACCCTATCTGTTAACCATTCACAATCACCTGTGCACACTATCATCTGGGAAAGTACCTCCTCTCCTACCTCACTGATGAGCTATCATATTCTGAATGCCATTTGAAAACCCAACTCTTCCCCATAGCCTCCTTATCCCTCCATCCTTGTAACCTGTCTTGTTTAAGCTCCCTGACAGTGTATGTTCAGGGGTTATTGCCTAAAATCCACTGTTATGTTGTTGATAACTTCCTGGCTGCCCCCAGACTTTAGTCACAAGGGCTATCTGTGATCTATTGAAGTGTGGTAAACCTGATTTTTTACCAGCTTGGATATAAATCACTTCCAGACTCTAGATAAAACCTCTAGATCCATTTTCATTTCTGATGTTACTCTGCACCTCATGAAGGATAAAGATATTGTAGTGCAGAGCATGGAAGCGTTAACCACTATCACTATTTCACCACCTATCAATAGGATGCAATATGTAAGTCAACCAATAATAAATATAATCATAACCTATTGTAGTTCAAATACCCAAATTAATGTTAAAGGCAATAGTTATTCTGGTGCCACAAGCTTTCAAACTTAGGAAAGTATATTTCAAACAAGCCTGTGCTTTTGTCAAGTATGTAAAATTTATACTCTCATTGTAGCTTTAACTATCTCTCCCATCACTCTCTCCCTCTAACCAGACCCCTAACACATTAGCTATGGGGTCTATTTTTAGTACTGAAAGGTGGAATGAAGGGCCATCTCTCATTGCCATCAGTGCTCCCAAAGCAAAGATTTCAGTTCTGTGCCAACAATGGGACTCCACTGATATACTCCCCACTCCCAGGGGTCCTCGATGAGTTCAAGGTCCTGCTTCAAGCTCACCAGAGACACTGATGCACCCCATCACACACAGACCCTAGTGGCTCTACAGACCAGAAACTAAACAGAAAATATTTGTGTGGTCCTGGGATAGGGCACTTATTCTCAGTGACTATGAAATTGTTAACTGCACAAGAACACACCATCACGGAGAAAAGTGAACACGCTTTGGCTTTTACCATGATTCTCTTGGATTCCTAATCTTGGATCCTTTATGCTAGTGGAAGTGCTACGTAGTATTTGAAAGGCCTTGCCTTCCAGTTCAAACACCTGGGTCACTCACAGTTCTGCTCTCTCACAGTAGAGCTTAGCTTCTGCTTCTGTGAGTGTCACTTACACTGCTTTTCATATTTTAAGCTGCAGGTTGCACATTAAAGAACAGATAATACAGGGGAAAATAAAATATATTTCTGCCTCTAAGAAAGTCCCTGCCTTTTTCTGTGCTGGTCAGCCACGTCGAGGGGCCAGACTCTTCCCAGCACAAGGATTATGTAGCTTCTGGTCAATTCTGGTTTGAAGGGGTGGTAGATCTCTTCCCAACACCTGGGCTTTGGGGTATAAGCACCACAATGATTCATCATTGTTATTACTATTATTATATTAATTTCTTTATAGCCTCTCCCAAATTCCAGTTTGAGGTGATCTTATTTCAGTTTCTTTCTCCCTCCCACTTTCCTGTACTTGGGATCAGCACATATTTATACACAGGCCCAAACCAATGGCTGCTCACCAAGGCTGAGTTCCTCAGAAGAGGAAAGGGCAAGTGGGAGCTTCCAGCATGTACCTGTGCAGCATGCAGGAAGTGCCCTGAAAATCCCTCCAGTGTCTCAGAAATGACCTCCAAAGCCAGTGAGGATTGTTTATGTCCTGATATTAGTCATGGATCCCAAGAGGAACCAGAACCCATAGAATGAATATGTGCTCCTGGATCACCTTGCAGGGCTGGGCAGTCTCTCAATAGCTGCCCATAGGCTGGAGAGAAAGAGAACATAGCTGCTCTGTTCACAGGGCAGGTGCCTTGGCTGTCCCAGTATGATGCTGGAGGCTTGGGGAAATCTCAGAGAGCAGTCAGTCTTCAGTACACACGGGAAGGTGATGAAATTGAGTGCCAACGTTGACAAAGGATAGCAAAAAGAGAGGAGAATATGCATGAGCATGTAGCAAGAACAGCCTGGTAAAAGTCATGTTCCAGCATTTAGCTCAGGAGGCCTTGTTTTCCCTCACAGCTTCCTTATGTATAGTCCACCATCAGAAGGAGCACCCACTGTGGATGAAGGACTTCTTCCCTCAGTTAATCCTTCCTGGAAATGCCCTTACTGACCTGCCCAAAAAGCACATGCAAAGAGTTTCACGTTCACCTGAAACCCTCATGCATACACAAGCCACATTTTCCTCAGTGGGGTTAGCTCACCACATGAAGCTTTGGGGAAATGAATCTTCTGAAGCTGTGTTCCATAAATGTAGAGTCAATATAGCCTTGAGGAGTATCTTTTGTAGGTTGAAAGACTGCGGACCTAGAATTTCAGAAAACTGACATTAGGCCGACTGGGTCACCTACCATAACCTATAGCATTGTTAAGTCCAACTGGTTAGTCTTCAAGTGACTTAAAGCGTGGTGCTGCTTCTTGACCTCAGCAGTGTGTGGTCCTCCTGAAAGCTTAGGCCTATGATTTCTCTTACCAAAGTATGTGCAGATTCAGTGGGAAAGGGTTGCCTAGTAGAAATGGCCAATGTGGAGCTGGGTGTATCTCAGTGGTAGAACACTTGCTTAACATATTAGACACCCTATGTTCCATGCACTGTATTCGGGGATAAAAGGAAGCAAAAGGGAGAAAAGGGAAAAAAATGGTCCCATGTTAGTCTCCAAAGTCTTAGGTGACACTTTTAAATCTGAGGAATGTTTGGTTGCTTCTGCCACTGTGTTCAGGTTCTCCTCTACATTCAACCCCCAAGTGCCATCATCAGTCTTCCTACAGGGGCAGTGTTGGGATCAAATGCCAAGTAGGGGCAGATTTTAAACCTTACACCTCAGAGACTCTCACTTTAGAGACAGGTCTTTGAAATCATTCATTTTCTTACAGTAGTAACAGGAACTGCTACAAGACTATTCCTTAATCCAAGAGAAGAGAAATGGACTGCAGAGAAATAATCCCTCTGTGTCTTCCAAGGTCATTAGAAAAGTAGAGGTCGTGTTTACTTAGGAGGTCTGCCATGGTTTGAATATGAAATGTCTCCTACAGTCTATTTTTCAGGAAGCTGTGGAATCATTAGGAAGTGGGGCCGCCCTGGTGGGGGTAGGTCATTAGGGGAGGCACTTAGAAGGCCCAGTTCTAAGTTCTTTTGGCTTTCTGGCCACCCACCATGTGAACTATATACTCCCACTGCCAACAGAACCACTCCACTTGCCTTGCCCCCATGATACACTGTAGCTCTCTAAAACCATGGGATTAAGCAACCTTTCCTTGCTTCCTTCGGTCAGCTGTTCTTTCACAGCAAAAGGGAAATCAGTTTTACAAGGCTTGGCCTGGTTTTCATCCATCTATACTTACTTCATAGCTGAAGCTTAATCTTCTTGAGATCCTGCATGAAATTTTTGTCAGTCTTCAACATAACAGTCTGTAAGTCTCAGTGCAGCAATCCCAAGAGACCTGTATAAATACACAAAATGTTCATGGTGGACTCATACAGGTGTGCTGTGTAAGTGCTTCCATGTTTCTGTACACTTCAAGTTTCTCATAAGTTGTTGAGGGTGGAGAGTTGCTGCAATCTGATAGCATTTTGAATTCCAATGGAACTTTCATAAAGGCACTATTGAGAAAATACATGCACATTCATTCTTGAAAGTTATAGGTGTAAGACTTTTATTTCTCCAAGGTAGGGGTCTCGCTCTAGCTCAGGATGACCTGGAAATGATTATGTAGTTTCAGACTGTTTTTGAACTCACAGGAATCCTGCTACCTCTGCCTCCTAAGTACTTGCTTTAAAGGTGTGTGCTACGAAACCCAGCTTAAAACTTTAAGGTATTATCTTCACTTAAATAAATTTAGAAAATAACTAAAAGCAAACCAGCAATCTCTCCAATCCTCCCCAGCTGTCACATCTCTCAGTACATGTATGTAAGTCCTTCTAGCTTTCCTGTGTGTAATGTGGTTTGTGTGGCATATGTACCCTTCCAGCGCCACATAAACTCAACTGCATGGGGGTCACTCACCTGCAGGGGCCAGAGTGAAAGATCCGGTGTCTGCTGCATTGCTTTTCTACCTACTCCTGCTTTGAGCCTGAGTCTAGTTTTACTGATATGGATCTGTGGGGGCTCTGATGATTCCCAGGGAGACTGGACTTATAGGCATTTGTGATCACATCCACATGTTGTATGTGGGTTCTGGAGATGCAAACTCTGACATTCCCAGGCTCTCTCAGGCCCTCAAGCTGTGCAAGAAACCCAGTTAAGATTCTCCAAGGCAATGCCAAGGAATCTAGCTTTCTGAAACCATCCTTAGGACTGAAATGCTTTCATTTGTTTGCAATGTATTACCTATTTATTTGAGAGGGAGTGAGAGAAAGATGAAGAGAGAGAGAGAGAGAGAGAGAGAGAGAGAGAGAGAGAGAGAGAGAGAGAGAGAGAGAGAGAATGGGCATGCCAGGTCCTCCAGCCATGGCAATTGAACTCCAGACACATGCGCCACCAGATGGCTTAACAAGGATACTGGGAAATTGAACTGGGGTCCTTGGGCTTTGCAATGAAACACCTTAACCTCTGAGCCATCTCTCCAGCCTGTTTTAAAAATTAATTTTATTGTTTTTTATTATTTATGAAAGACTACAAACGGACTCCAGATGCATGTGCCACCTTGTGCATCTGGCTTATGTGGATCCTGGGGAATTGAACCTGGGTCCTTTGGCTATGTAAGCAAGTGCCTTAACTGCTAAGTGAACTCTACAGCCTCCACACTTTTTCTTTTGTTTTCTTTTTTTTTTTTTCGTTTTTGAGACAAGATCCCACTACATCGGCTAGCTGGCCCTCAATCTCTCAATCCTTCTGCCCCAGCCTCCCAAAGTCTGAGATTACAGGTGTGCAGTACTTTGCCTGTGTAGTACATTCTGTCTTCCACAGAAATCATCATGTACTCCATTTGCTTAGTCCATTGCTGCCACATAATGCTTCCAATTTATCTTTTATGTCAATATCAGTAAGAAAGGTTCTAGGTTGTCTCTTCATGCAAACTCTATTTTCTGAGGGTTTGCTTTTTTTTTTTTTTTTTTTTTAATTTCCGAGGTAGAGTTTCACTCCTAGCACAGGCTGACCTGGAATTCACTAAGTAGTCTCAGAGTGGCTTTGAACACATGGCAATCTTCCTACCTCTGCCTCGCGAATGCTGAGATTAAAGGCATGTGCCACCACGTCTGGCTTATTTTTAATTTATTTGTTTGAGAGAGGGAAAGAGGCAGAGAGAGAGAGAGAAAGAGAGAGAGAGAATGGGCACACCAGGGCTTCTAGCCACTGCAAATGAACTCCAGATGCATGCACACCATTGTGCATCTGGCTTACGTGGGTACTGGAGAATCGAACCGAGGTACTTTGGCTTTTCAGGCAAGCACCTTAACCGCTAAGCCATCTCTCCAGCCCCAGGGTTGGCTTTAAAAAAAATTAATAGAACATGTCATTGGAGTAATGGCAACTCTGTTGGACCCACCATTGTACTATATTGTAGGAATTATTAGGAGCTTAGCAGATATCTAGACTTGCCATGGATATTCAGGAAGAGTCCTTTGGGAGATTCCTAACAAGCCCCAAAATTAAACTCCAGAACAGAGGATGGAATTCTCCATAATCACAGAAGTTTTTTTTTTTTTCTAAGTTGTACTCTCGAATCTACAGCCTAGAAGATGGTGCTTATATTTTCTCTTGCCCCACTCCTCCCCCACCCCCACACAAACAAGTATCTCATACATACTAGGCAATTGTTCTGAACATACAGCAGGTACTGAACTACAACCTAGACAGCAGTTGTGTTGTGCTAAGTTCATAGTTGGAGGAAAGCATAGGTCTGTGGTACACTTGAATGAGGCCCTGTATTCTCTCAACACCCTTCCAAAACCCACAAAATTTCACATGGTTAGATAATCTATTGTGCAATATAAAACTATAAAATTGCATTGTGCACTTGAAAATTACTTCCTTTTTTCTTCATTTTCTTGAGCTATGGTCTCCCTCTAGTGCAGGCTGACCTAGATTTCACTCTGTATTCTCAGGCTGGCCTTGAACTCAGGGAATCCTTCTACCTCTGTCTCCAAAGTGCTGGGATTAAAGGCAGGCAAAATCAAGCCCAACCTAAAATAGCTGATTTTTAAATGGTCTGACCACAAAAACATATAGCTAACCATAAGTGATCATTGGTATTGATTAGTTTAACACACAACCAGATAATTTTTTTTTTTTTTTTTGGTTTTTCAAGGTAGGGTGTCATTCTAGCCCAGGCTGACCTGGATTTACTAGGTAGTCTCCTCTTTAAAAGGAGTTTGAATACTGGAAGGATAGCAGAGTGACTAAGGGCACTTGGTTTCAAAGCCTGCTGTACTGGGTTCAAGTCCCAATTCGTCCATGTAAAGCAAACTTAAAGAGTAAGCCTGATGTAAAAAGCAACACCAATGACTGGTTTCATTTGCGAGGCCGTGGTGCACTGGTGCACACATGTGGATAAAAACACAGACACACACACATAGGCACACACATACACAGCCACTGAAAACACATAAAAGCATATTTTAAGGTAACTGCATACTACTCAAAAGGTAAAAATCGCTGACAGATGAGTGCAGGGAACATATTCCTTTAATCTCTACCAGCACACAACTAAGCTCAGCAATCAGTAGAAATCAGAAGTACAGTTTAGGGCTGGGGAGATGTCTCTTAGGTTGAAAATACTTGTATGCAAAAGCCTGTTGTCCCAGGTCAATTCCCTAGAACTCACATGAAGCCAGACCTTTCCAGGAGCAAGTATCCCTGGCACTCCCATATTCATTCTCTCTTTCTCCTCTCTCTGTAATAAATTAAAGAGCAACTTTTGGTCAGCACTGAGACACACCTGAAGGCCTCTTATTACACTTGGATCTTTCCCTAGGCTGTTCTGTCGCTTACACGGACACAAATATTCTGAGTCACAAGAATGCTTTCTGAGACAAGGTATGTGGCACAGGACCGTAATCCGAGCTCTCCCAAGGTCCAGACCAGATGGCCACAAGTTCAAGGCCAGCACAGTCTATGGGATTGCCAGACCAGACAGGACTACATATTGAGACTTTGTCTCAATAAATATGCAGAAGAGGGAAAGAAGGAGCTGAGACCTGAGGAGATGGCTGAGTGGGTGAAGTGCTTGCTGTGCAGGCATGAGGCCCTGATCTCAGACCGCAGCACCCACCTAACACGCCTGTGAGGTGGAGGTCTGCGACCATAGTGCTGGGTAAGCACAGACTGCCAATTCCTGGGTGAACCCAGTCCCCAAATAGGTGACTTCCAGGTTCAGAGAGAGCCCTGTGGCAGAGTCAAGTGGAGAAAGATCAAGGAGGATGCCTGACATGGGACACTGTCTTGCCTATGCACAGGCACATGAGCATGCATGCACACAGGAGCATGCACGTACACATGAGCACACACAGAAAATGGGGGAGTGTCGTGAAGGCCTCAGCACTCCTTACCCTCACGATCTTTGTCCCACTTCTTGCCTCCCTGTCCCAACCTTTTAAGGTGACCTAAAATTTGCAAGGTTGACAATTATGGGCAAAGTGAGTCAGGGCGCCCTGTCCCTGCAAAAGCCTAGCAGAACTGTTTGGGAATTGCTCCACCTTGTGTAATAGAAACCAAATCCCAGAGTGTGGGTTGACTCGACTTGTCTCCGGCCTGGGAATGATGTCAGGGCCGAATGCGGGTTCTAGGGATCTCGGTGCTAAAGGAGCCTCTTCCTAGCCCTTCTCATTCCTTAACCTCTAGTTGCTTTAGGACGATGCGAGATGCATAAACATATTAGATGCTCATTAGATTAGTTCATGATTGGAAAGGAGAACAGATGAGTGAGAATCATGATTAGTGAGAATCACGATAGAGAAAATGAGAGGCAGGGAAAGTGAATAGAAGAAAAGCAGGAAGAATGAGTTACATGGAAAGTGGGAATTTGGGCTAAGGGTAGAGAGAAAAGAGTGGGGCAAAGAAACATGATCAGATAACCCCAAATAGGCACAGCCTTCACAACGTTAAGATAGAGAGACTCCACAGAAAAGACTAATGCAAAACCTTAGACATGGAGACCCTAGAAAATCCACCTATCCTGTGTTCTCTAGGAAAGTCTGTCAAAGGTAAAATGGCAAATAAAATAATGGAGATAGAAAGAAAACAGATAAGGAAAAGTGGGTGGATAGGGAGCGGGAGTTGTATTAATTTTTCTTAGGAGACCTTAGCAAATTCTTATCACCACAGATAGGGCACCAGCAGATCAAAGTCCAAGTTGGGCTAACTTATACAGTATGAGTGACAGGTCACTTAGAAGAATGTTGGTAGTCCCAAAACAAAAGCTAAAGTTCAACCTAGTATGACCTTATGATGGCAACCTATGCGAGATGCATCAGGAGCGCACAGTTATGCATCCTCGTGAAAGCTGCATCACAGTTGCACAGTCGTGTGACAGCACCCCCTGCATGATCCAGCACCTGCAAAGTTCATGTGCATCTCGGGAGGTCAGAAAGGAGGATTTCTGGCATCCCAGGTGAAGGTCCATGAAAAGCCAGACAGTTGTGAAATGATGCTGTTCACCTGAAGAACAGAAAAGGGAATCGAGGCAAGAATAAAGGAAAGAAGAAAGACGGGGGAGAAATAACAGAACAGAATTTATATTTTTGGCACTTTCATAAGGTTTACAATTCATTCTGACTTACTCCTGCCCAGTTATTCTCTCTCTTCCCCTCTTCTCCTACTAACATTCTCATTCTTCCCACTAGGTATACATGTGATTTAATATATATTGTTTGCTTCTTTTAGAGAAATTGACTTAAATTAGGGTCACTTTCATGAGCATGGGTGAGAGCTTATTTACTGGGGAAATGGCAACTCACCAATTGCTACACTGCTAAGGAACACAAACACCCCTCTTCCAGATATCATCAGTTGCCAGAAATTTTTATGGGTGGTCTAGGAATCTTCAGACCAGTTTCAACCTGTTTTTATTTTTTTAACATCCTACAAATAATGTGTGTGGTGCCTTCAGCAATAGGGACTTACCATCTAGTTTCAGTGGGTAACCAAGAACAATGGCAATAGCTCATATAGGCGTAGTAAGCCTTATTAGTCTCCTTGACAAACAACGCATTAGGAAATACCCTATCCCTTACACTGGAATTTTCAAATAATACCCTATGATATCTGGGAGCAGGTTTTTAGGGGAACTTCATTGAAAACCTTTTTCAAAAGAAAATTAGAAGTTAGCTTACAAGTGGTCAATTTCCAAATGGATTATTCCCAAATCCATAGTTTTCATTTATCTTTTGACTGCTCACTCCCTCCTTCATCTCCCTACCTCTATCCTTACTAAACTTTTCCCTCTCAATGTTATTCCCCTCTACTTTGGTGTCCATGTGTTCTGCTACCCTCCTGCTTAATCACTGCCCATGTCCTCTTTCTGTCTTCATGGCTTCTAAAGATACTTGTTTTGACATATGTCCACTTATCTGTAAGTTCAAAAGAGGCATATGCCCATAGCAGAGAACATTCAGCATTTGTGTTTATGAGACTGGGTTACTCAGTATGATTCCTTCCAACTCCATCTGTTTTCCGGGAAATTTCACAATTTTTTTTATACCTTAATAAACTCCACTGTTTATATGTACCACATTTTCATTATCCATTCGTCAGATGATTGACATTTAGGCTGATCCCATTTTTATCTATTGTGAATAGAATAACAATAAACATGGCTGAGAAAGTATCTCTGAAGGACAGCACAGTGTTTAGGGTCAATGGCTAGGGGTGGTATAGTGAGGTCATATGGTAGACCTATTCTTAGCTTTTAGAAAAATCTCCATATTGATTTCCTTAATGGCTGTACCATGCTGCATCTCACACACACAGTGAATAAGGGTCCCTCTTTACCCACATCCTTGTCAGTATTTGTTGTCCTTCTTTACAGTGTTTCCAGGTAGTGTCTCCCTTTTCCTCAGGCTGATTTGGAAGTCACTATGTAGTCCCAGGCTTGCCTGGAGCTCACAGCAATTCCCCTACATCTGGCTTCCCAGTGCTGGGATTAATATGTCACCATGCCTGGTTCTTTTTTTCTTTTCTTTTCTTTTTTCTTTTCTTTTCTTTTCTTTTCTGTTCTGTTCTCTTCTTTTCTTTTCTTTTCTCTTCTTCTTCCACTTCTTCTCCGTCTTCTTCTCCGTCTCCTTCTCCTCCTCCTCCTCCTCCTCCTCCTCCTTCTTCTTCTTCTTCTTCTTCTCCTTCTTCTTCTTCTTGATGCTAGCCATTCTGACTGAGCATGATGGAATCAGAGTAGTTTAAGTTTGCATTTCCATGATGGCTAAGAATGTTGAACACTTTAAAAAATATTTACTGGTCATTTGTATTCTTTTAAGAACTCTCTAGTGAGTTCCATAACCCAATTTTTTGTTGGGTTGTTCATTTTCTTGGTTTGTAGATTTTTGAGTGATTTGTATATTTTAGATGTGTAGCAGGCAAGACCTTCTCCTATTCTGTAGGCTGCCTCTGCACTCAAGTGGCCATTTCTTGTGCTCTACGAATGCATTTTGGTTTCATGTCTTCTGTTTTGTAATTATAGAACTTATTTCCTTAGTGGTTTTAATCCTACCCATAAAATCCCTGTCTATACATATATCTTGTGGCCACATCCCAAAAGTACTTCCTTTAGTACTTCCATTGCTTAGTGTTTCATTTTTAACATTGAGGTCTTAGAAGTTTTTGGAGATGATTTGTGGGTAGGGCGAGAGGTAAGGTTCTACCTTCATTCTTCTACATGTGGTTATCTACTTTTAACAGAACTATGTGTTGAAGTGTTTTATCTTCTTCAACATGGATTTTGGCATGTTTATGAAAAATCAAATGTCTTTATTGCATGGATTGATATCTAGTTCTTTATTCTATTCCATGGGTAAGCATGCCATATGTTGTGCCACACTATGCTATTTGAAATGTTATAGCTCTGCAATATACCTTGAAATGAAGTATGGTGTTACCACCAGCAGTATGCTTTTTGATCATGGTCATTTAGGCAATCCAGGGTCTATTCTGCTTCCATATGAATTGTAGGATTGTGGTCTTTTCCTTTTTTAAAATTATTGAGCATATGTGTGTCTATGTGTGTAGAGTGTGAGTGGTGTGATATATGGTGTGTTTGTAATGTGATATGTAAACATATATGTATGTTTATGTGTCCATAGCCTATGCACTTACTTGTGGAGGCCAGAGGAGAGTGTTGGGTGTCCTCCCCATTTCACATTTGCATACTTCCTTGAGATAGGTTCTTTTCCTTAACCCAGTGTTGCTATTTAAAATTAGGGAATCCCAGTGATTCTCCAGTGACCTATTTCCAAGGTCTGGGGTAACAGATGTGTGTGGCCATTTCCAGCCTTTTATGTGGGTGCTGGGAAATGGAATAGAGTGGTCTAATGTTCCTTCCAGGACCCTTGATAAAGTGTCCTACATTCCTAACCACTGATCATCTCTCTAACTCAAAAACCTAGTCCATCTTAAACACTGAAAACACCTACACTCCAAAAAATCAAAGTGATTGAAAATATGCCAACCTAAGTCCAGAAGTGCAAGTTCCTGGGGGAAAAAAATCCAAGATAGATGAAAATCCAAGTCAGCATGACTCCTAAATTAATAGACCCATGGAAATGAGTGAATTATATGAAATCCCAGATGATTTTTTCAAAAGAATAAGTACATTCAAACAAAAATTAGTCTGAATAGAAACATGAATAATATTTTTGAGTTTCAACCACTAGACAAAAAAGAAATAAAGGACTCCACGTATGCCTTACCTAAGAGTCACTCTATCTATGACTCTTTTTAAAATTGGCTGTAAAGGGTTTGTTGGCATTAACTCCCTGACATGTGTCACTTACCACATCTGTCAGCATGGGAGCAAATCACGCCAACTGGAAGAAATCATCCTAGAACAAAGGACAGTAGAGATCCAACCACTAGACAGTTCATCAGTGATATCCTCAGAGTTCACTGTACAGAGGCATGAGGTAGGTATCAGAATCAAAGTCACACTGGGAATGGCTGCACTTGCCTGCCATTCCAGCACTTGGGAAAACTGTAACTAGAAGATTGTAAGTTTGAGACAAGCCTGTCCTTGTAGTGAGCCAAGCCCTTGTCTGAAAGCAACAACAACAACAACAAAATGCAGTAATCTCTGCCAACCTTCCAAAATATCTAAATCCAACTGGATATGAGAAATGGCTGTTATGGACGATTACCTGACACTAACTGAATATGCCCCAACCTTGGTTTATGCTAGTATTTAGTTTATAATCCCTGTTTCAAACTCAGGCATGTTTTAACACAAAAGTTGGGAAAATGAAACCACCCTAGCAACAAGAAGATATTCTGATGACACACTGTGTCCTTACCTTTGTTACTCGGACTATTTAAAGAATGAACCCAAGGAACTAAAAGTTCCTTCAGAGATCTCATGCAGAGAAAAAAAAGACTGGGTCCTCATTCCAGAGAAGAGAAAGGGATCTTATGCAGTACTAACAGCCTTCTCAGACCATTTCAGAAGATACAGGTGCCGGGACAATGATGAGCAATGCATGAGAAATAGTAAGTGGGGTAAGAGATAATGTAGAGAATGGGAGAAAAATCACTGACAGGTATACATGTGGCAGAGGATTGATACTTACAATACAAAAACCAGTCAAAATCTAAACAAAATAAATCAAACTCAAAGAATGAGGAGTAAGGGGCTGGGGAAATGAATCAGTGATTACAGCTGATAACTTGCAAAACTTAGTGGTCTGGGTTTGATTCTCCAGTATCCATTTTAAAGCCAAATGCATAAAAGTGGCTCATGCATATGCAGTGGGTTGAAAGTAGCATGAGACCATGGTGGGTACATTTTCTCAGTATGAAAACCTTTGCATTATAGATTATGATTTAAAAGTTTTAAAAATTTATATTTTTGGTTTTGTATTCATTTTTGGAACTGGGTATGAATACCGGGTTGCATTTTTAGTTTTATTTATTTTATTTTATTTTATTTGCTTATTTACTTTTGGTTTTTCGAGGTAGGGTCTCACTCTGGCTAAGGCTGACCTGGAATTCACTATGTAGACTCATGGTGGCCTTGAACTCTCGGCGATCCTCCCACCTCTGCCTCCCAAGTGCTGGGATTAAATGTGTGCGTCACCACTCCCAGTGCATATCTATTTTTACTTTTTATATGTTTTAGGGGGATTGCTTGTTTTAAAGTTGCACTAAGTTGCTATGTGCCACCCCTAACCCAAACTAACTGTGAAAAAGCAGACTTCCACTCTTGTCTTAGGTTAAGTATAGACTTAGAGATGTGGTGCTTGAAAGCTTTCATACCTAGAAAGGTCTTTCTTTTCCACTCAGACCTGAAAAGATTATTGACTTTGAGTATACACTAAGTATCTGTAGTCTGTCTTAGGAAGAAAATTATTACAAAGACCAAAAAGTGGACCCTTTTCTTGAAACTTACTTCTGATAGAAGTTAGGACACATTGCTTGGAGTGGTGGTACATGCCTTTTATTCTAGTGCTGGAGAGGCAGTGGTAGGAGGATTGCTGTGAATTTGAGGCCAGCCTGAGACTACATAGTGAATTCCAGGTCAGCCTGGCTTAGAGCAAAACCCTACCTAGAAAAAAAAATAATATGACACATCATTCTTAACATCTATGGAGTTTAGAAATGAGTATGATGAGCTGGAGAGATGGCTTAGCACTTAGAATACTTGCCTGTAAAGCCTGACAATGTGTGTTGAATTCCCCTAATCTATATATAGCCAGATACACAAAGTGGTATAGGCATCTGGAGTGGCTGGAGGCCCTGGTGTGCCTGTTCTGTATCTCTGTGTCTTTCTTCTCTCTCTCACTCTGCTTGCAAATAAATAAATAAAATATTACAAAACTATCATTATGTGGGCTGGAGAGATGGCTGCACAGGTAAGGAGCTTGCCTGCAAAGCCTAGCAACCCAGATTCAATTCCCCACACCCACGTAAAGCCAGACACTGAAAGTGGCTCAGGCATCTGGAGTTCATTTGCCATGACTAGATGCACTGGCGCATTCATTCTCTCTCTCTTCTTGCAAGTGAATAAATAAATAAAATATTTTTAAAGACTCAGTATAAAATAAAACAGTAACAAAGCTGTTTTATAGACCTAACTATAACTTCTTTTTTAGGATGTTTGTAGGAAAAATCAAACAGCATCTTACTTTCAGCCCATTTTGGCCTGAAATTCACTGTGTGCACTAGCCTGGCCTTGTACTATTATTGTTGATTCACTTTCTACTATCATTCTATGTGGTGGGGTTACAGACAGGACCAAGTACAGTGGGTAAAATTATTTCTAAACTTATCCCTAAAATCTCTCCATTCAAAATAGCTGGACGGAAAATGCGGGATGGCTCATACCTTGAGTCAAAGCACTTGAGAGATTGACGTAGGGGGATAGTTTTTGACACCAGCCAAGGACTACATAGTGAATACCAGGTCAGCCTGGGCTAGAGTGAAATCCTACCTTATAGAAAACTGAAACAAACACACAAAAAACCCAGCCAGGCACTATCTAATTTCACAGAGTCAATGGATAGCAAACCAAACTACCAAAGTCTCCTTTTCAAACAAGCTGTCTGTCTGACTCTCACCCTGTGCTAGTCTCAGCTGCCTTCCTAGCTTAATAACCTGAGCAGTTGCCAAATCCAGCATCCTTCTTCCTGTGCTGAGCAGATTTCTCTCTTAGGCCCTTGAGTTTTGATGTGAATATTATAGGCTCTCGTCCACATTCTACTCCAACTACCTGTTTGTGTCCTGGAACATCCCCATGCTCTCCACTTCTTTAAACCCCACACTCTCCCCCTCATTTCTGTGTTTTCTTTACCCTCCATTCCTGCCTGTGGCCTGTCTTCATGGAACACTTCCAGACTGTCTCCTATAATGCCTGACTTGCCTAGACACTTGCCTGTCCTTTCTTCCTCTCTCCCTCTTTCTCTTTTCCACCAGGTGGGGACAGCAAACTTCAAAGCATGTCCATACTCAATTTTGTACTTTATTTATTCTTACTTTTTGAGAGATTCCCACAAATCCTAAGCTGGCCTCCATTTAGTGCAAAGCTGAGACTGGCCTTGAACTCCTCATTCTCCTGCTGCCATCTCTCAAGGCTAGGATTGTAATCATTTTCCACCACTCCTGCTCTCAATGTCTCCCTTTTGAACAGAATTAGACTTCAAACACTCCAGTGATAATATCAGTGACAGCAAACTGTTACAGAGGAAGCATCTTGGGAAATAATGCAAGTTTTCTACACATCCATCCATTTAGTCTGTTTCTGTTGACACAAACACTCTCAAGAAGTCTCTGAGTTCATCCTCTGTACACAGATCCATTAACGATCACTACTGCAAAGGGCCCAGAGCCATCTCATTCTGTTAAACTCATGGGGCAGATGAAGACACATACTGTGAGATAGCAAATGATGGGTCCAAAGTAAAAATCCTTGTCAACATCAAAGCCAAACTGAAGTTAGATTCAGATATCTAGATCAGTACTTTCCCCATTATGGCAGGCTATTTGGATGATGCCTGATTTAGGGGTGTGTGACATCTAATAAAAACAAAGTTAACCTGCTTCTTTTCTTACCTGACACAGTCAGAGGATCAGTTACACTACTTCCAGAAAGAGCGTATTTGGATACAATGCTTTTTGTGTACCAGAAATCATAGGCACATGTGTCCAGTATGAAGGACACTATTAACTGGTCACTTGGTTACTTGCAGTGATCCAAGTTTGTTTACAGAGAGCTCCATGGAAACCCCAAGATTCTACCAGGTGGTGATAGGTTTAGGGGGAGAATGATGTCATACATTGGTAGCTGCCAATAGGAAGGCAGCTTCCCAGCCAAAATGTAGGATTGGGTGGAGTTCTTCTTTCCCCTGTCTCCTAGTTAAGGAGGAGCATCTCCATGTTTCTGATAAGTGCTCATGAGGAAAGTTATTTATACTTTGCATGGGGCATTTTACATTCCAGGAGATCCTCACACAGCATATATTATACATACAGTTGAAATATTTGGGGAGGAAGGAAGGAGACTCTATTCTGAGGGAATAGGGATATTCTGAAGCTATTTCAGTAGAGCTGATTAGAGAACTGACTGTAGCCCTGAAGGTCAAAGAATGTAGTAAGGGCACTTGTCCTTCCTGGTTTGAAGAGCACATGAAGGTCATCACATGCACCTTGCAGGGATGATGTGGCCCAAGGTTCTTCTCTTTTGGCTTCTTCTACATGACTTATCCCTTCCCTGGGCTGCCCTAGGCAAGTATACACTCACATCTCTCTACCATTCCTCCTTCTTTCCTCTTGATTGTGGGAATTGGAGTTGTGTTTGTGTAAATTCTTGTCCCTTCCCAGATGCTGGGCTCTTCATTGCAGTGTCCAGATGCTTTGAGAAATGGATCCCGGGCATCACATCCAACAATAGTCAGGCAGAAGATGCAGCTGACTACACAATTCCCTCTCTCACACTTTGAGAATCTTCCCCCCATGTACTGTGCCAAGGGTGGTTTCTTCTCCTCTTCCTGTTTGTCCTCTTCTGCATGTTCTTCCCTCTGATCATCTTCCCTGGGCCTTCCGGCACATGGTCTCATTCTGTAGCTCATGGTGGCAGGGATTCTCTTTGAAGCCCAATCTGGCCTTGAAGTAATGGACAATCCTGCCTCAGCTTCTTAAATGAGAGGGTCACTTGTGTGACCCTCTGGGCTCTGCTGCTGGATATATTCACACACAGTAAAATCCAAGTAGCAGTTGATGAAGCTTGCTTCCCCTTGCAACAGCCTCTATAGAATCTTAGGCCTTTAGCATTCTCTGTAATGCTGGCATGTGAGGCCAGGACAAATGGAGAGGAGAAAGGAGTAAGAGAGAGTTGGAATTAGAGACGAAGAAATTACTGAAGCATTGGGAGTGTGGGTGCAAGAAAGTCAGGTTTATGTGCTATGTTTGGGTTTCTGTGAGACATGAGTCAGCACACATGCCCTCAGTCACTATTAACAGTACAGACAACTAAATATGCTTAAGGTGCCAGATAGTCTGTGTACTGATAAGTATTGCTAAGCCAGGAGGAAAAGCTTAAATGTTTTCTCTCATTGTATTTTCTGGCATATCATGTGTGTGGCCATTAGTACATTTGTGCACTTTACATTACTCTTTGTTAATATCTATTTAGTTATTTATTTACTTATTTGAGAGAGAGAGAGAGAGAGAGAGAGAGAGAGGCAGATAGAGAGAATGAATGGGCACAGGGTCTCCAGGCACTGCAAACAAACTCCAGACTCTGGCCCCACCTTGCACATGTGGCTTATGTGGGCACTGGGGAATAGTACTTAAGTCCCTAGACTTGGCAGGCAAGCGCCTTCATTGCTAAGCCACTTCTTCAGCCCTGTACATTATTCTATGATTCATGTATCTATTTATATAAATATTTTATCTGCCTCACCAAAGAAATAACAATGATGACTAGTTTCTGGTCTACAAATCAGCTATTCATCTTGTTATGTTAGCCATTACACAATTATTTGAGGTGCTGGAGAATGAACTCAGGGTCATGCATACTAAGCAAGCACTCTCTTACTAAGCTACATCCTCAGGTCAATGAAACTTTCCTAACATGAAAATACTTTAGTTTTAAGTAGTTATGGTCATAGAGAATGTCCTGCTTCACAGAAAACCTGAACTGTCTTCATCCTTCATCTAACTTAATTCTTTCATGACCTAAAACTATCTGTGAAAGCTGCTTCCTTAGTCACTTTTCCTTTTTGTGACAAAACCTAAGGAAAGATCCAATGGATGAAAAGTCTACTTTGTCTCACACTCATGCATGTTTCTGAATACTTTCTGATGCTATGAACTTCCAGATAAGACGTGGCAGAACATCATTAGCAATATGCAAAAAGGAGGTGGACCAGAGAGTGAGCTGGGCCTGCCCTTCTCTGTAGTCCAGTCTACTAGCGTGTTTGGGTCTCTCTCTCTCTCCCTCTCCCTCCCTCTCTCCGTGTGTGTGTATGTGTGTTTGTGTGCACGCGTGCATAACTTTTTGGTTCCTTAAAAGAAATTGTTTCCTCAGTATTTATTTTGTAACCATAAAACATATTGAAATTAATTATAGTCTCACTAGTGAGAATGGCTCCCACAGCATAATTGAATGCCTTGAGTTAACAGAAGCTCTGCAGGGATCTTAAGGGATCCAGTATATAGACTGATCTTTGAAGTACTCAAACATCATGAAAAGTAGTGTGCCTGTATGTTTCAGTGCCCAATGCTTATCTCAGAACCCCAGCCTTGGCCTGTCCTCTCTTCCCATAAGGAGCCTCTGTTATCACCTCTCACTCTTTTATCTATAGCCATCTATGATTATTTGAGACAAGTGGTTAATCACAGACAGGACAGAGGGCCTCTGAGCTCCTTAAGATTCATGGCATTGTGTGGGTAGGGATGTGCCAGAGTCTTTGCAGAGGAAGCACATAGCAAGTGCACTGGCCTAGCCATTCATTCCTCACTGCTTTCTTCATTGTGACCTGAGATAATTTTACTTAAGGAAGTGGCACACTTCTGGTTTTCAGTCTCCAGCATTAAACCTGGTCTGCATTCCTTGTCCCATCACGTTCACCTCTATGTGAGCATTCTGGCTACATGTGATCTCTGACAATAGTCATTATCAATCAGAGATGGGTCAACATGGCTTGGCTGGCATACAAATTTGGCATACAAATCTTATGGAAATTATTGACTTTATACGGTAATGCCTCAAACAGAATTTTTCTTTCTTTCTTACATTTCTTTCTTTCTTTTTTTCTTTTGAGGTGGAGTCTCATTCTAGTCCAGACTGACCTTGAATTCATTATGTAGTTGCAGAATGGCTTCAAACTCACAGTGATCCTCCTACCTCTGCCTCCTGAGTACTGGGATTAAAGGCATGCACCACCATGCCCAGCTCTCAAACAGAATTTTTCAGTGGGTGGCATGGCTCCTAATTATATCCAGAATGTACTTCCTCTCTTTTGAGGGGACTCTGTCTCAGGTGGATGTTCCCGGAAAACAAGAAGCACAGTGGAGTGGCAGAATTGGCCTTTTGCATATAGAGGACTATGTCACCAGTCCCAGAGCCTACAGAATGTATTGTTTGCCCTTCTCTTTATGGATATTGAGTTGCTCTAGTGCTGCAGTTAGGTTCGAATTGCTTGCAGAAACACCTGACGAACAGCAGCTTGTGAGAACAAAGGTTTATTTTGGCTTACAGACTTGAGGGCAAACTCCATGATGGCTGGGGAAAACAATGGCATGAACAGAGGGTGGACATCACCTCCTGAGCAACATCAGATAGACAACAGCACTGGCAAACTGTGCCTAACACTGGGAAGGGGAAGTTGGCTATAATACCCATAAGCCCGCCTCCAATAATACACTGCCTCCTGGAGGCTTTAATTCCCAAATTTCCATCAGCTCTGGACATGACATTCAGAACACCAAAGTTTATGGGAGACACCTGAATCAAACCACCACATTCCACCCCTGGCCCCTCAAAAGCTGATAACCATACATGATGTAAAATACAATGCACTCATCCAGCTTTAAAAGTCCCCATAGTTTTTTTTTATCAATCCCAATGATGTCCAAACTTCCCCATTACCAAGGTCTTTTAATTGAAGTACAACACCAAAAATAAGCCAAAAACTGATAAAGTCACAGAATAAACATTTACACTGAAAAGATGGCATTGGGCAGAGCAAAGAAATATTCAACCAATACAAAATTTAAACATGGCAAACATCAACTCTGTAGCTCCAAGTCCAACAATGCTAAACAGCGACAAGTCTCTGAGTTCCAATTCCACCCCTCCAGATAGGCTACTCACAGCCCCAGAAAACTTCTTCTGGTACTAGAAGCTCTCCTTAGCAGCCATGCATAGTCCTGGCATCTCCATCACGTCTCTGCTGAATCCCACGGTGTATCCTCATGGCTCCACTGGGCCTACACACACGTAATCCAAAAAGCTTGCTTCACAATGCCCATGACCATTTCCAAAATACAAAACCATGTTGCAAATTCAATGACCCTCTCTTTCCTGCATTTATTATACTCCATAATACCAGGTGGGCTGCCAACTTGGTAATTCAGGGTAGAATAAAGCAGGCTTTGAAGAATAGACACTCCGTCAGCATTCAGGCCCCTTCAAAAGAGTCTGCTTTTTTCCTGTTGTCCCAATGCAGGTCAGCTGGCTCCATCTCAAAAGTTGTAATCTCTCATACAATTGCAGTTGAACAGGCAGCCGTCTTGGCCCAAAGAGTTCATTTTTTTCTCTGTCATATCCCTCTGCTCATACCAGTCCATTTCCAAGAATTACAACCCTACACAACTTTAGAAGATACAGGCAAGCAGAACACAGCAAGCCTCTTACACAAACTGCTTTTAGCCCAATCAAGGCAAAGCTTTTTCTCACTCCCACAAGCCCAACCTCACACTCCATAGTTCTTGCTGCATTCAGGAAGACTATTTTATTTAGGAGGAAGCATGCTATTGCCCTTTGGATAGTGCACACTTTGACTCAGATGAACAGTGGCCAGTCAAGATACCAGAGCCAAAGACCTGATTCCACAACACACTGGGACCAGGCTTCACCAAGCAAGGCACAATGGGACCTACCAGGACCAGGGTATTGGGAGGAGCCAGGGAACAGGGATCTGGCCTACTCACTCCATGCCACTCCTGCCCACACACACTCCAGGCCAGGGAAGCTGGACCAGGGAAGTGGGAGGAGCCAGGGAACAGGGGTCTTGCCTACTCACTCCACAACACCATGTCCACCAGCACACAAACCAGCACAGGAAACCCAGATCATGGAGCTGGGAGGAGCCGAGAAACAAGGGTCTAGCCTATTTCACCCCACCATCCCTCTTGCACACTGTCAGTGCAGGGAACCCAGATCAGGGAGCTGGGAGGAGTCAGGAAACAGGGGTATGGCCTAATTCACACCACCATCCCTCTTGCACACTATCAGTGCAGGGAACCCAGACCAGGGAGCTGGGAGGAGCCAGGAAACAGGGGTCTGGCCTAGTTATTGCACACTGCCTTGCCAGCCTGCACTCAGACTGGTGCAGGGAACCCAAACCAAGGAGCTGGTAGGGGCCAGGAAACAGGGGTCTGGCCTACTCCACACCACTGCGCCCCCTGGCCAACATTTTTTTTTGATTTTTCAAGGTAGAGTTTCACTTTAGCCCCAGATGACCTGGAATTCACTATGTAGTCTCAGGCTGGCCTCAAACTCATGGCAATCCTCCTACCTCTGCCTCCCGAGTGCTGGGATTAAAGCTGTGCGCCACCACGCTTGGCTATGGGTAACATTTTTGACTGAAGTATGTGTTGTTCATTCCTATTTTAACTATGGCTTCTGGATGTGCCATTATTTAAGAAAGTAAATTTTTGTATGTCTTATTCAGAATATCTTGAATTTTGATTGAATTTGATTGACCCTCCCCCCACCTTTCTTTTATACAATCTCTTCCCCTGACTTTGCTTAGGCCTTCCCCTCCCTGGAATCTGTTCTTCTACTTATATATATACAATACCTTCCTTCTACTCCTTCCCTTATAGCCTTTTTCTAGTTCATGGACCTCTGGTCCTGATTATTGGTTCTAGATCACACACAAGTCTATACATGTGTAGCTAGGATCTACATATAAGAGAGAACATGTGACATTTGGGTGTCTGAGCCTGTGTTACGTCACTTAGTATAATGCTTTCCAGATCCATCCATTTCCCTGCAAATTTCATAATTTCAGGTTTCTTTACTGCTGAATAGAACTCCATTGTGTAGATGTACCACATATTTATTATCCATTCATCGGTGGATGGACATCCAGGCTGGTTCCATTTCCTAGCTTTGTGAATAGAGGAGCAATAAACATTGTTGTGCAAGTATCTGTAAGGTAGTGAGAAGAGTCATTAGGATATATGCCTAGGAGTGCTCTAGCTGGATCATATGGCAAATGTATTTTTAGCTGTCTCAAGAACCTCCACACTGATTTCCACAATGGCTGTACCAGATTACATTCCCCCCAACAGTGCAGAAGTGTTCCCCTTTTACCACAACCTCACCAACACTTATTGTCATTTGTTTACTTGATAGTACCTATTCTCACAGGAGAGAGATGGAACCTCAAGGTAGTTTTTTTTTTTTTTTTTTTTTTTTTTTTTTTTTTGGTTTTTCGAGGTAGGGTCTCACTCTAGCCCAGGCTGACCTGGACTTCACTATGGAGTCTCAGGACGGCCTCGAACTCATGGCGATCCTCCTACCTCTGCCTCCCGAGTGCTGGGATTAAAGGCGTGCGCCACCACGCTCGGCTTCAAGGTAGTTTTAATTTGCATTTCCCCCATGGCTAAGGATGTAGAACACTTTTTTAGATGTTTATACGCCATCTATATTTCTTCTGGTGAGAACTCTCTATTTAGTTCCATAGCCGATTTTTTTGATTGGGTTGTTTGATTGCTTATTGTCCTGTGTTTTGAGTTCTTTGTATATTCTGGATATTAATCCTCTGTCAGATGTGTAACTGGCAAAGATTTTCTCCCATTCTGTAGGTTGTCTCTTAGCTCTGTTCACAGTGTCCTTTGTTGTAGAAAGGCTTTGTGATTTCATGAGATCCCAGTAGTTGACTAGTGGTTTTATTTTCTGAGCAATTGGGGTTATATTCAGAAAGTCATTACCTATGCCAGTAGTTTGAAGGGTTTCCCATACCTTTTCCTCTAGCAATTTTAGAGTTTAATGTCTGCTATTAAGGTCACTGATCCACTTGGATTTGGTTCTTGTACATGGGGAAAGACAAGGAACTATTTTCATCTTTCTACATATAGATAACCACTTTTCCCAGCACCACTTGTTGAAGATGCTATCTTTTCTCTAATGAATATTTTTGGCATTTTTGTCAAAACGTACATGGCTGCAGCTGCCTGGATTAACATCTGGGTCCTCTATTTAGTTCCACTGGTATACATGTCTGTCTTATTGCAATACCATGCTGTTTTTGTTATTATGGCTTTGTAATATATCTTAAAATCAGGTATTTTGATACCATTAGCCTCAGTTTTGTAGCTCAAAAAAGTTTTGGCTATTCGAGGTTTTTGTGCTTCCAAATGAAATTTAGGATTTTTTTTCTATACATGTGAAGAAGGCCATTGTAATTTTAATGGGGATTACAATAAATATGTAGATTGCTTTTGGTAAGATTGTCATTTTCACAATATTGATTCTTCCAATCCACAAACATGGGATATCTTTCTATTTCCTTGTGTCTTCTGCAATTTCTCTGGTAGCCCTTGCACAGTCCTGGTATATACAAAACATCTTCAGGTCTTCATGCAAACCATGGTCCATCTTCCAAAGGCTCTTTCAGCCTATCAGGGCATCATGCCCTGCCTCATGCCGCATCTCAGCAGCCGCTCCTGCAATCATGTGCAATTCATGACCACTCCTCACATTTTCCAAAGGCTCTTTCAGCCTATCAGGGCATCAGGCCCTACCTCATGCAGCATCTCAGTGGCAGCTCCTGGAAGCATGTGCAATTCACGACCATTCCTCGCATTTTTCATGCTTCTGAAACCAATACCAGGTGTGCAAGACACAGCCATATTAATTCACAGACAAAATAAATCATAAACTTGAAAAGCAGGTTCCTTCTCCAGTCAACTCTTTCCAAAAGTGTTTGCATTTCTATGATAGTCTTTCCTCAGGCATCCTTTCCATGGTAAAGCAATTGGACCATCTTCCTTTAAGATTGCTAATGTGTTTGACAATAGCAGATCCAGTAACCTAAAACCAGTCTCAGGGCCAGTAATTTTAACTTGCTTGAGGTTTTCCACCTTAAAATCTTAAATCTCTCAGTCCAATATCTTTAGCCAAGCACATCAGTCCATTACAAATTTAACCTTGATCAAACTCTCTGGGCCTGGGCAGCAGGATGCAGCCAGCCCTCATGCCAGTAGCCCAGTTAAAACAAAGTCCT
Source organism: Dipus sagitta (assembly GCA_036346955.1). Classification (NCBI taxonomy): domain Eukaryota; kingdom Metazoa; phylum Chordata; class Mammalia; order Rodentia; family Dipodidae; genus Dipus; species Dipus sagitta. Next base: position 64,051,829 of record CM070778.1, on the reverse strand, counting down.
CTGCAGTCTTTCCTTCCCCTTAGAAAGCTCATAAGCCAAGCCTCGAATTTCAGTATTGTCTACAGTTAGACTTCTCAAACTCTCATCATAATAGTCCATAACACTTGGCTTACCACTCCAGAAGACATCTTCAGTTGCAAGCACCAAGTCCATGAGTATTCCTCCAAAACAAAGGTTCCAAAAGATCAACATTCACATGGCCAGGTACATCTCAGCCCACTCCTGGGTACCAAGTTCTGTAGCAGACAGCTTCAGGTTCTCTGAGATGAACTTTCAGACCAGACACAGTTATGGAGGAAGGGATATTTATTGAAGCTTGCAGATCCAGGGAAAGTTCCATAAATGGCAGAAGAAGCTGGCCTTCCTTCACAGGACCAAGCAGAGACATAAGTACAAGCCAAAAGGTCAAAAGCCACAGCACACTTCAGGAACTCCAGCTATGCACACTTTGCATATCTTCAGATTAAAATATGAAACCCACCACCACACCTAAAGATCCACCCAATGACATTGCCTCCAGCCAGTTGACTGCAGAATGCAAACTACAAACAATAAAGAACTGAATATATTGGGGGCCATCTATTCAAACTACCACACCCGTGTTTACTTAACAGGAACCAGACAGTGTGTTCTAGCTGGAGTTGATCTGTGTGGACTTCCCTGGGGCAGTAGAACAGGTCAGCCATACAGTTCATGCTGGCTTATTGGGTGCTTGCTGCAAGTCAGGCAGAGTTGGTCACTGGGGCTGCAGGGCAAATTCAGCCATGTTCCTAGATCTCCAGCCATACATAATGTAGTAAGGCCCACCTTAACTATATGTATGAAGTAGGGTGATTTCCTCAGCCAGGTTGACTTGAGGAGGATTCCAAAGAAGTGAGTTTCATATTGGATGTGGAAGAATGAATGATAGATCAGAAGATATACAGCCTCATGGGAATGGGGAGGGCATTTGCAGATAGGAAAGAGTATGAAGGTATAAGATGATTTGTGGGTGGGTTGGACTAAAATGCTATCTTTTTCTTCTCTAATGTTGTGCAGAGTGGGTAGAGCTGGATGAGGAGGAAGATAAGACACAATGCAAGAAGGAGCAGGGGTGTTTCATTCTCTCCCCTGCAGGCTGCATGCCAGTTGTTAATGCTTTCTATAGCACTGGCTGGGTGGTCTCCCTCCTGCCCTAACTCCTCAGTCAGGAGGGCAGTTGCATCTCATCCCAGAGACTCCAGTGAGTTTCCTGTTGGCTGGAAGAAGAAAGAGAAAGAGAGAGATCAACATCCAGAGTTTAAAGGGCCTGGGAATTCCTGGGCCATGCTGTTCACATGCAGCAATTGTTGGGCACAGTTGAGGGCCCTGGGACACTGGAGGTTTAAGCAGGCTTGAGCTGTCAGGCATGGGTAATGGTGCCAGGCCACAGGAGGTTGCAGCAGGCCTAGGTCCCGATAATCTTGCCTTGAGACTGGCAGGGTCAGGAGTGAGGCTGCCCCTTGCCCAGCCTGGGGCCCCTGCATGTCCTGATAAAACTTGGGTTTTGGTTTCCCCACAGCCATGTGACCCGTACCCCCATCCTAACCTGTACGTTAATGAGGTATCAGCCAGCAGCCTTCACACAGCCAATCCCCCTGTGACCCATACCCTGTACCTTTTCCTGCCACTACACGAATGCTTATAAGCCTATTTTCCAAATAAATAAATGACTGTCCTCTGACACAGTGTCCTGGGTGTTTCTTCCCATTGCACTCATGGCCACTCAAGACCCTGCTCTGTAGATGTCTGGATGCCTCCTATAGACCAATGCGTAGTGGCCCCGGGGCGGCCAGGAACCACAGGCATTACTGCCTGGTCAGCCTCCACACTGCCCATGAATGTAGTGCACATTTCTCAGCCTGGTGTCCAAAGCTTTCCAGCATGGCTCCAAGAAGTCTCTAGCTTACTTCAATTGCTTCCATAGACTTCCCCTTCCCCCCAGGCAAGCCTGGTTGTCCATTTCACTGGCTCTTTATTTAATGAGAAAGAGAGGGTAAGAATTAGTGGACCACAGCCTCCAGTCACTGCAGTCAAACCCAGATGTGTGCACCATCTTGTGTGCATGTTTAACCATGGGTGCTGGGGTCACCTTGTACTTCTGGCTTACATAGGATCTGGAGAGTTGAAAATGGGCCTTAGGCTTTGCAGGCAAATGCCTTTGCCACTAAACAATCTCTTCTTTTTTACATCTTTGGCACTAGCCTTCCCCAAATATTCTGTACCACCTAGAATGTGTTTTCTACCTCTACTCTTCTAATTTCTTCTCATCTACTCTCTTCCCTTCTCTCTCTCTCTCTCATCTTATTTAAACTGATCACTTACTTGCTACTATTAAAATGATATTTTCTGTTGTTCTTATCACCTTCCCCACTAGATGATGAACCTTATAGGACAAATATAGAGTTGTCTTTTCCCATCTATACTTTCCCTGGCAAGGCTTGGTCCTAACTGTCCTGGCAAGCAGGGCAGGGGACGTAGCTCCAAAGGGGATGTAGCATTTCAACAGGACCAGCCTAAAAGCATTCATGTTACAGACAAGGGTGTTAGATAATTTTAGGAATAATAGCACATATAAAGGAAACTACAAGAGGAACTTTAGGGAGCTTACTTTACCTCTTTGAGATGCTTTTGTTCCCCCCTAAAAGTGGGATAATTAAGAGCCAGGCACGATGGCACATGCTGAGGTAGGAAATTCACTTGAGCCCAGGAGTTTGAGACCAGCCTGAGTGACATAGTGAGACTCCATCTCAAAAGGCTTGGATAATTCTACCATCCTCATAAGTGCTTAGCAAATAGTAGGTTCTTAATAAATATCACCTCCAACAGCTCCTGACTTTTTTAAATGATAGGAGATTTTGTGTGGGCTGCCCCTGAAATAGCTGGCCCAGGACTGGGCCCTTGAGGCAGGGCTCTTCCTGAGGCCCAGGTATGGCAAGTGACAAGTACTACATGGAAATGACTGGGAAGAGTTGGGTAAGGGAGCAAAATAAAGCAGCAGAAAATAAGATACAAGGCTGGTAACCCTGTCTCTCGGGCAGCTTACTACCCTAAGCCCCAGGCAGTCACCTATATAGCAGCCACTCAGTCACACAGACCTGGAGCACACAAGGATCACACCTGCACAAAGACATGGGCAAGTTCTGATATATCTAGACAGAGGGCCTACACCTATTAAATTCTCTATTAAAAAAAAGTAAGGGTTATCTCATTTGTCCTGGTGCTAACTTACTCTCAGGTGGAGAATCTGCTTCTCTTTTTCAGATAGATGTAGATCCCAAGGAGAGAGCCACCCCATCATACCTCAAAAGGGCCCCAGCTGAAACTAAGAAAAATTGGAGAAACAAGCAAGGGGGCTGTTTTCCTGATGAACCGGATACCAGCACAAGGGGGAAGGAGTTCAGCACAGAGAAAAATCAACTCCTACCAAATCAGAGAGCCAGAGCCTCAGAGGCCCCCAACACCTCATCACTGGAGCAGACCAAAAATGAACCCAACATGGCTCAGGGAAATTTTGTGGAAGAGGGGGCAGAAAGAATGTCCGAGCCACATGTTGGGTCATGATACGCAGAGACATTTATCCTACCCATAACTGTGGCCTTATTCCAGAATGGATGATCCATATACCTCAACAAGGAGGGGTGAAGGGGAAGGGGTAGGTCACAGATGAACCTAATAATGGTACCAAACTGACTGTATTCGCTGAGTACAAAACTAATTAATAATAAAATAAATAAATAAAAAAGAAAAACAAAACAAAGAAGAAAGAGAAATAGGAGAAATTTGAGATTAGGTTTCATCTTACTGTCTCCAGGGCCCTTCAATTCAGGTGCTCCCTCTAAGGTCCGCTTGAAGGTTGGAACTTTTAGTCTGACTTCAAGGATATAGAATTCTATGATATTAGTACTATTTGGGTTCAGTTTGTGCCCCCCCCAACGTTTCCGTACCTCAAAGCCCTAACCTCGCTATTGTCCAAACCTGAAGATGCTATTCAGTTATGCCAGCAATGTGGGCTGATCCAGGTCAGGAACTTCAGATGAGTGAGATCATGCGATCGTTGTCTTTCTGTGATTGTATAAGTTCACTTAGCATAAACTGTTCCAAGTTCAACCATTTTTCTACAAATTTCAATGTGTCATTTTTCTTTTACTGCTGAGTATAATTCCATCGTGTAGATACACCACATCATGATTATCCATACATCCAATGGTGGGCACCTGGATTGAATCCAATTCTTAGCTATTATGAATTGAACACTTATAATAATTGTTGAGGAAATATTAATGAACTGAGATGGGCTTTTAGGGTAAATGCCCAATAAGGGAATAACAGGGTCTGTAGGTAACTCTATATTTATCCTTTTAAGGAGTCTTCAAACTGATTTCCACAGTGGTGTACCAGCTAACATTCCCACCAACAGTGAATGATAGTTCCTATTTCTCTGCAGCCTACCCACATTTATTTTCATTTGATTTTTTAAATCTTTGCTATCCTCACTGGGGTAAGGTGGAATCTCATAGTTGTGTTAATTTGCATTTCCCTCATGGTTAGAGATGTTGAACATTTTCTTAAGTGTGTGTTAGACATTTGTAATTCTTCCTGAGAATTTCCTATTCAGTTCTCTGCCCCAATTTTGGAGCAGGGTGATTGATTTTTTATTTATTGCTTACTTTTTGAGTTCTTTGTAGATTCTAGATATTAGGCTTCTGTAAGTGGTTTGGCTGGCAAAAATTTTCTCCCACTCAGTGGGTAATCTATTGACTCTGCTGGTGGTCTGTTTGTCTGGGCAAAACCTTGTTACTTTCATGAAATCCCACTGGTTGAGTGTTTGTTTAATTTCCTCAGCTACTGGAGTTTTGTTCAGGAAGTCTTTTCCCAGTCCTATATGGTGGAGAGTGCCTCCTGTTTTTACTCACAGCAGTTGAAGTATTTCAGGTCTTATAATGAGGTTTGTAATCATTTGAACCTGATTTTTGTGTAAGGTGAAATGAGTGGGTCTAATTTCATTTTTTCTACATATGTTCATCTAATTTGTCCCACACCATTTGTTGAAGATGCTTTCTTTTCTCTAGTATATATTATTGGCAACTTTGTCAAAAATTAAGCAGCTGTAGTTGTGTGCCCTAAGGTCTGTGTCTTCAATTCTGATCTATAGGTCTATGTTTCTGTTTTTATTCCAGTAGCATGCTGTTTTTGTCATTATGGCTTTATAATATAGCATTAGATCAGGTATGGTGATACTAGCAGAGGTGTTTCTTTGCTGAGGATATGTTTGAATAGCAGAGGCCTTCTGCCATACCATGTGAATTTTGAGACCATATTTTCAATCTCTCTGAAGAATGACAGAGGTATTTTTATTGGTATTCCATTAAATCTGTGTATTTCCTTTGATAGAATTGCCAGTTTTACAATATTAATTCTACCTATCCAGGACCATGGGAGGTCTTTCCATCTTCTCAAGTACTCCTCTATTTCTTTCTTGAGTGACATGTTTTCATTATATAGCTCATTGACATCCTTTTTTATGATAGTGAAAATATATTTATGTTTTAATACAATAGCTGCTAGTAATATACTGGTGTTGATGTTCCAGAGAGAAGAAAGAAAACTCAAGCATATTGTAGTAAGCTTTCATTTGCCTAGCCAAGATATTCTTTAAAAAAAATCTCCAATTTTGTTCAAAATTGTGTTTTAAGAGTTGAGTATTTTCTGTGATAAATATAATTTTGGTTGCCTCAACTTAGATAATATGTAAAGGAAGACATTTTTTACTTATTTATTAAAGATAGAGAGAGAGAGAGAGAATGGGCATGCCAGGGCCTCTAGCCACTGCAAACGAATTCCAGATGCATGTGCCACCATGTGTATCTGGCTTATGTGGGACCCGGAGAATCAAACCTGGGTCCTTAGGCTTTGCAGGCATATGCCTTAACCACTAAGTCATTTCGCCAGCCCCAAGGATGACATTTTTAAAGTCTGTAAGTACCAATAACAAATCTCTCCCTCTCTTTGAACTAGATGACTGATTGTAATTAGGGTAAGAAATGATGAAACAATTACCTGATGAGATATGTATCAAAATGTTCTCAAAAAACAATTTCTCTTTCTTCTCATTTTTACTTTGTAGGTATTTTCTAATTTTTTTAAATGCACAGAAATAAAAACTATCTACATGCAACGCTGAAGAGATTCACAACTCAGTGGAAGTATGTTTGACTACATTCTAGGGCTGGTCCACTTAGTACAGGAATCAGTCACGTCTGAAATCCTAATTGTATGCAAAGTGTCAGGGGATTCAACCTGTACATGCTAATGTTAGCAAGAAATACAATCTTATTGGCATCTCTGGGAAACCTGCATCTATATCAGCTGGACCAGTAAGGAGCTTTCCAATGATCTAAGTTTCTCAGTATCCCTTGGACAGCGGTGAGACTTTCCAATCCAATCCAATCTCAACGAAGTATACAAAAGGAGGTGAAATGAAGGGGAAAATGATTTGTTATAGAAATAAAATCAGATGATGTCTGCATGTCAACCCAAAGTACATCATCTTTTCTCTCCCAAGTCCCAAGACTTTACACCATGATCTTTCCACAAATGAGGGTAGGAGTGTGCTGCAGAAACTCCCTTGTTACAGCTTGCTTCCATTTGACAAACTCAAAATTACATTTGACTAGCTTCCTTGATAGAAAAATAAACTGTCTTTCTACAGGAAAAAAAATTGTGCCTTCATCAAAACCATGACAGACTTGCTTTCTGTGAACCACAGAGACCATGAACAGAACAAATGTCCCAGGTGAAAGCACAATGGTTCCAAAAGGCTCTTCGGGACTTCCAGTTAAGATGGTGGCATAGGTACCACGCCAAAGCAGCCTAGGGGGGAAAAAGCCAAAAGAAAAAAAAAAAACCACAGCAAAATACACACTTTTACTAAAAAGTGAGGTGTATAGCAAATTGAAATGGCAGCGGAGAAGCAGGAGAGAGCCAGAGCATCAAGAGCCCACACAGGCCGACAGAAGTAGCTCTGACAGGTCTGCAGACCACGGCGGCGGTAGCCAGAAAGCCACCAGGCATGGCTTGAGCTGCAGGAAAAGCCAGGTGAGGGGAGTTTTCACTCACACTGGAACTCTCCGCAAACTCAAGAAATGTGAAGGGAGAATGGCAGTGAGCAACGGAGGAGCAGATCACAAGGTAGAAGAACACGTGGAACAGGGAGAGAACTAGAGCAGCATCAACAGCCTCCCCTCCCCCACCGCCAGTGCCTGGCTCCAGCGAACAGAGCAGCGGTCCAGGGATCCGACCACGCCAACTTGACCCAAGAAGGAGCAGAGGTAACTGGGATTACACCAGGGAAGGGTCTCACCTGGTCACAAGCTGACTTGGAACCTTCAACAAATCAGAACTCTTAACCTCCTTGGTGTCAGGATTAAGGCTGTGGGTGGGGCACCACACACCCTAAGGGACAGTTAGAGGATCTGATTGTCATAATACCTACTCTTGGATAAATATTCTGAGCTGTGTTTCATTAAAAGTGTACATTGTTTAATTAAACTTCAGAATCTATCTGTATTTGGTTCCACTCAGCCTACTTGAATACTCTCATAGCAGGCAAACCCAACACCTATGGTCACTTTTGTAGATACTCTGAGAGTCTTGAGAGCCACACCTAATGCCTTAAGCTCCTACCCTGAAGTTATATAACAGATTGATTGATACATCTAATAATACCCAGCTAACTAGAAAATCCAATCATTAAATAATCCAGGATGCAAAAACATGTACATTATAACACAAGAAACACCAAAAATCAAGACAATATAAATCCACCAAAAAGTATTAATGCATCAGAAATTACCTCCAGTGAGAACGAGTTAGAGGAAATGGATAAGAAAGATTTCAAAAGAATGATTATAAGTATGTTTAAAGAAGTCAAAGAAGAAATCAAAGGAATGAAAGAGGAAATCAAAGGAATCAAAGAAAACACAGTACACCAATTTAATGAAATAAAGAGGTAAATACGAGACATAAATAAGGAAATAGAAATAATAAAGAAAAACCAGTCAGAATTACTAGCAATGAAGAACACAGTTAATGAAATAAACACCTCTGTAGAAAATCTCACAGTAGAATGGATGAAGGAGAGGACAGAATATCTAAGATGGAAGACCAGGTGGCAGATCTAGTACAGTCCAACAAAGAGAAAGACAAACTAATAGAAAAGTATGAGTGGGAATTTCAAGGTATTTGGGACACTATGAAAAGATAAAACATAAGAATTCAGGGCATAGTAGAAGAAGAATTTCACTCCAAAGGCATAGTAGGCGTCTTCAACAAAATCATAGAAGAAAACTTCCCCCAAATTGGGAAAGAGGTGCCAATGCAGATACAGGAATCCTTTAGAACACCAGCCAGACAAAACCTGGAAAGAACCTCTCCTCGCCATATTATAATCAAACTACCAAGCACACAAACCAAAGAAAAATATTGAAAGCAGTCAGAGAGAAAAATCAAGTTACCTACAAAGGCAAGCCTATCAGGATTACAGCAGATTACTCAACACAAACTATAAAAGCCAGCAGGGCGTGGAGTGATGTATTCCAAGTTCTGAAAGATAACAAATGTCAACCAAGGTTACTTTATCCTGCAAAGTTATCCATTCAGATAGACAGAGAAATAAGGACATTCCACGTCAAAAGCAAGCTAAAGGAGTATTTGAAGTCAAAACCAGCTCTACAGAAAATACTTGAAAGAATCCTCCATGCTGAAGAAAAAGAAAAGCATACATATAAGGAACCAGGAAAAAACAAACAATACTCAAATACTAATTACTACAAGAGAGCAAAGGTAAAACTGGAAGAACTACAAAAAAATGGCAAAAATGAATACACACCTTTCAATAATATCTCTTAATATCAATGGCCTCAATGCTCCAACCAAAAGGCATAGGTTCACAGACTGGGTTAAAAAGCAGGGTCCTTCAATTTGTTGCCTCCAAGAAACCCACCTTTCTACAAAGGATGGACACTATCTTAGCGTGAAAGGTTGGAAAACGGTGTTTCAAGCAAATGGACCTAGAAAACAAGCAGGTGTTGCTATCCTAATATCTGACAAGGTAGACTTCAGTCCAACATTAGTTAAAAAAGATAAGGAAGGTCACTTTATATTGATTAAAGGCACCCTCCAACAGGAGGACATTACAATCCTAAACATATATGCACCTAACATGTGGGCCCCCAAATTCATCAAACAAATGTTATTAGAACTAAGGTCACAGGTAACACCAAACACAGTGGTGGTGGGTGACTTCAACATCCCACTCTCATCAATTGACAGGTCATCCCGGGAAAAAAATAAACAGAGAGGCATCTGGACTAAATGAGGTCATAGAAGGAATGGACCTAGCAGAAATCTACAGGACATTTCATCCAAATACTACAGAATATACATTCTTTTCAGCAGCACATGGAACATTCTCTAAAATAGACCATATATTAGGACACAAAGCAAATCTTAACAAATACAGGAAAATTGAAATAATTCCTTGCATTCTATCTGACCACAATGGAATCAAACTACAAATCAATAGCAAGAAAGGCTATAGAGCATACACAAAATCATGGAAATTAAACAACACACTACTAAATGATGAATGGGTCAATGAAGAAATCAAGAAGGAAATCAAAAATTTATAGAGTCAAACGATAATGAGAACACAACATACCAAAATCTCTGGGACACAATGAAGGCAGACCTAAGAGGTAAATTTATACCTTTAAGTGCCTATATTAAGAAATTAGAAAGGTCACAAGTAAATGACCTAATGCTTCACCTTAAAGCCTTGGAAAAAGAAGAACAAGGCAAACCAAAAATCAGTAGATGGGAACAAATAATAAAGATTAGGGCAGAAATTAATGAAATAGAAACCAAAAACAATCCAAAGAATCAATGAAACAAAGATTGGTTCTTTGAAAGGATAAACAAGATTGACAAACCCTTAGCAAATCTGACCAAAAGAAAGAGAGAAGAGACACAAATTAATAAAATTAGAGATGAAAAAGGTAATATCACAACAGATGCCAGAGAAATTCAAAAAAATCATAGGGACATACTATAAAAGCATATACTCCACAAAGTATGAAAATCTGAAAGAAATGGATGATTTCCTTGATTTATATGAGCTACCTAAATTAAATCAAGATGAGATTAATCATGTAAATAGACCTATAACAAGCATGGAGATCCAAGCAGTTATCAAAAATCTCCCAACTAAAAAAAGTCCAGGCCCAAAAGTCTCTTCGTGGCTCCAGGCATCACTCTGGTCTGCATGTGGCTCTTCCCTGGGGAGCTTTCCACCGATGGTCACCTGTCTGCCTCTCAAGCAGTCATGTCCCTTCTTTGGAATCTCCCTCCTGCTTTGAGCTATGAGGCGAGGCTCAATCTCACCCGGGGACAGGTTGCTGCTATTGAAAGAGTAGGGGAGATGGGACACTTCCACCTCTCACACTACTGCAGTGTGACTTCACAGTGAAGAACGAGGTGACGCTCCCTTCTGGAACCAGACAGATCATCATTCAAGATTTAATTACACAATGATGGGTGCTCACCACTTCTGATCAGTAGTAAAGAAAGTACTAGAAAGGTACAGCCAAGGTCTCTCCTGCAGCCAAATGGATGCAACACAAAGCATCTCTTATCCATCTCTACTAACCTGGTTGTTGATAGGTTTAAAAAGTCAGTTGCTTATAAAAGTCTGACTGCTTCCACAGAGTCTGTGCTTATTAAATGTTAGGACATAAGAGGGGAAACATTGCCATCTTAAAGCAATATACTTTTTTAAAAGCCTATGATAAATATCACTTCATACACAAGTTAGGTATAAAAACTACCAAAAATGTATTAGACTCACAGCCATAGTCTTTGGAATAGTACTTAGAAAGTCCATATTGTTTAGGGGTGAGGGGAAGGAATAAATACATAACAAATAACCAGAGTGAATTCTAGGACAGCAAGGGCTACAGGGTGATATCATGTTTCAAAAAAATGATAATAATAATAATTAAAGAAAGACAAGGAAGAGAAAGAGTAGAAAAGAATGAAAAAAGACACAATGAAACATGAGAGTATTACTCCTCAATGCAGCTGCACAAGAAAAACTTAACCCAAGGAAGCGATGACTAGGCAAAACTGCATATACACACTCACTATGAAAACCAGGATTTAGTTGTAAAAAGCGGACTCCATGCAGTCTGATAGGAAACAGAGGTGGAGTGAGCGCATTGGAAATCTGTGTGTTTTATTGTTTTGAATATGCGGTGGGTGATGTATGCTCTAGACACCTACACCAAATATACTTTTAAAACAAAATGTACTTGATACCTGGATCAACTCACCCTGTGTTTCTTAGGTTGATTGCTGCATCAAGTTTTACATTACTGTCACTGAACTGCTACAAGGTAAGTATAGTTTTATGTAGTGCTGCTGATCTACAGATGGCAAGATGTGAGGTTACCTAAAAAGGGGCTTCTCGAGATGTGGGAGAGAGAAGTGTAGGTAAGCGAATGAGTAGCACTGGGCAGAAGAGTGCACTCAACAGATGACGGACTTGGCCTGAGTACCGCCCCCACCAGTTCCGACTGCAAGAATGAAATGTTTGCAACTGTGACAACGCCATCCCACACCTGACTAACTTTAAACTTCCACTGTCAGAGGTTACAGTCCCTAAGGATAAATAATTGTAGGCAAAGCAAACAGTGGCGTCTGTAGTGACTTTCTGTGGAAGGCTCCTCTCGGGGAGCAGTGTCCTTCAGCACACTCCCAGGACTGGCTTAGCTGAAGCACAGCATTTCCGATGCAGTAGAACTCTTTCACGTACTCTTACTAAATATTACAAAATCCTCCCAATCCATAAATATTCCTTGTACCATGCATCATGCACCAGTTTGGGGTTCAACACCACACCTCAGAGTTCTGCGGCTATGCAGTGAATGGACACGTGAGTACTCCCGAGCGCTGGGTGAGAGCTTAGGATGGAGTGTGTCTCCAAGTTAGAGAGGAAATGGGTAGCGTAGGCAGGTGCGGGGGTTTAAATAATACTGCTTGGGAGTGTGTATCTGGAAGTAACAACTATACCTTGTCTAGCTTCAATCCTAGTCTTGAATAACTGCATGTTCATGCCAAGTACATTGCTACTTCAGGAGGCAGAGCAGTTGGTTAGGAAAGCGTATTCTTGGGGGAAATCTGAAGGCATCTCTCTCCAAAGTGCTGTTTACTTGGTGAGTCTTTTGGCGACATCGCTGTATGTGATTTCCACCTCCTTGTCACTGGGACAGGTGTTGGTGAACTCATCCCTGCTATAGGCATTAGTCAGGTATCTCCAGATGCCATTCATTCCTTTTGGAATATCGAAGTTATGATATTTTTTGGCCACCACCTTGACAATGTGCAGCTTGGGCAGCAGGTTGCAATCAGCTAATGTCATTTCACTGCCATCGAGAAATTTGCGTGTAGAAAACTTAATGTCCTCCATGCTGTTCTCATCAATTTCATCAGGGAGGGGAGAGTTTAGATACTCATCCAGTTTCTGCAGGGTTTTCAGGAGGCCCCTCTCCAGGGCTTCATTAGCCTCTGGCCTTGAATTCTTGATATAAGCAGAGAATTTGGCAAAAATGTCCATTCCAGCAGTATTTGATTCTGGGTGTTTTGGTGAGAGCTTTAAATATTTGGGAGGGCATAAGGCTTCTTCAAGAAATTCCTCAATCTTATTTACATCCGTTTTGACTTCACTGTTCAGTTATAAATGGTGGGTAGGTCCCAGGAGCCAAGTTTTGTAGATCTGCAGGCTTCTGTTTCAGGTCAACGGTCGTGACACTGAATACAACTCCTTTGAGCCACAGAATCATGAAGAGCCTCTGGGAGAAGGGACAGTTTCCTGTGCTCTCACCGTCACTGCCAGCCTTGACGAAGAGCTCGATGAGGGGCTCTTTGTCCTCCTCCTTCAGCCCGTTAAGCGGCATAGACAACGCCATTGCCAGCTCGGGGGAGCTCCGCGGACAAGCCGCTGCGGCTTCTGCTCCCAGGGGTGGGTGATGGCTGTGGCTGCGGACTTCTGCTGCCTCGGCTGCCTGGTGCTCGCTGAACGGTCCCAGTGTCCAGCTGCTCCGCGACCTCAGATTCTGCACACCGCCCCACGCCAGGCGCAGGACTCCCAAGTGGCCACAGCTGGAGCCGATTCAAACCGCGGGGCCTCATTGACATCCTTTGTTAGTGTTATTCCAAGGTATTTAATTTTTTTTGTTGTTGCTATTGAAAATGGGACAGGCTCACTGATTTCTTTCTCTGTATATTTGTCCTTTGCATATAGAAAAGCTACTGATTTTTGTCCATTGATTTTTGTATCCTGCCACTTTGCTGATGGAATTCATGGCCTTTAGAAGTTTTGGGATGGAGATTTTTGGGTCACTTATATATAGGATCATGTCATCTGCAAATAGAGCAAACTTAACTTTTTCCTTTCCAATTTGAATTCCTTTTATTTGATTCTCCTGTATTATTGCTTGTTTACCACTTCTAGTACTATTTTGAAGAGCAGTGTTAAGAGTGGGCACCCGTCTTTTTCCCAATCTCAGTGGGAACTCCTTGATCTTTTACCCATAAGTATTATTAGGCTTGAGGAGCTTTTTTATTGACAACTTCCATAATTGTAAATAATATCCCAAGTTAATTCCCTCCCTTCCCCCCCACTTTCCCATTTGAAACTCCACTCTTGATCATATCCCCTTCCCCTCTCAATAAGTCTCTTCTTTCTTTTTACTCATACTTTTTGTTTATTTTTGTTTATTTATTTGAGAGCAACAGACACAGAGAGAAAGAGTCAGAGAGAGAGAGAGAGAGGGGGGGGAGAGAGAGAGAGACAGAGAATGGGTGCGCCAGGGCCTCCAGCCACTGCAAACGAACTCCATATGCATGCACCCTCTTGTGCATCTGGCTTATGTGGGTCCTGGGGAATGGAGCCTCAAACTGGGGTCCTTAGGCTTTACAGGCAATGGCTTAACCACTAAGCCATCTCTCCAGCCTAAATTACTCATATTTTTAAAACCCACTTGGGTTTGACTAACATTAACTAATCTTTTTTTTCTTTTTTTTTATTAATTAGTTTTGTATTCAGCAAATACAGTCAGTTTGGTACCATTATTAGGCTCATCCATGACTTACCCCCTCCCCTTGGCCCCTCTTTGTTGAGGTATATGGGTCATGAATTGTGGAGTTAGCCTACAGTTATGGGTAAGATAACAGAAATAACTACCAACACCATCATAGCTGGGGACTTCAATACACCATTATCAGTAATAGACAGATCATCCAAACAGAAACTCAACAGGGAAGTAAGAGAGCTCAACAAAACCATAAGTCTTTCTTTTATTTTCATGTCATGATCTTTTCCTCCTATTCTGATGGCCTTGTGTAGATAGTGTCAGAAACTGTGAGGTCATAGATATCCAGGCCATTTTGTATCTGGAGGAGTATGTTGTAAGGAATCCTACCCTTCCTTTGGCTCTTACATTCTTTCTGCCACTTCTTCTGCAATGGATTCTGAGACTTGGAAAGTGTGATAGAAATATTGCAGTGCTGAGCACTCTTCTGTCACTTCTTCCCAGCACCATGATGCCTTCTGAGTCATCCCAAGATCACTGCCATCTGAAAAGAGAAGGTTCTCAACCATAAGTGAGAGTATCATTAATATATGGTATGAACATTAACAGAAGTGCTTACTGGGCAGTTTGATGAGCATAGTGTATACATTTAGCCAGACAGCATCAGGGACCTCCCTGGACAACAACTCACTGAAAGGTATCCCATCCCATCCCTGGCACTGAAAATTTGCTAGTAACAATCTATGGCCCCTGACTGTTCCATTGTCCAAAAAGTTGGTTACCATATGATTTATTTATATCCTCTTAGATTTTGATTAGCCCTTCCTCCACCTTTCCTTTACTCAATCTCTTCCCCTGACCTCACCTGGGCCTTTTCACCCCCATTAATCTATTCTTCTACTGACATATACACTGCCCTCTGAAAAGAGAAGATTCTCAACCAAAAGTGAGAGTAGAATTAATATAAGAGTATGAACATTAAGAGAAGTGCTTACTGGGCAGTTTGATAAGCATAGTATATACATTTAGCCAGAGAGCAGCAGACGTTACACCCCTAGGGTTCATGATTAGCCCTGTTTTAAGTTTTCAGTATCAGCGATGTATTCCCTCTCATGGAGTGGGCCTCCAGTCCAATTAGAGGGCAGTTGGTTTCCACGATGACAGACATGCCACTATTGCATGTGTTGGCTCACTTGGCCTAGATGGCCAAATATAAGGCTTGCAGTGTCCACTGTTGAGTATCTTCACTTGTGTTTTTTCTTTCTCCCATTGAACTGCATGCAGAATGGCTTCTTCCAGCTTTCTGTCAGATGGTCCATATAGAGGAGGTTATCAGCTCAGTTCCAACAGGATTTCTCATTGGCCTTGTAGCCCAAGTATGTGGAGTCTTCAGCAACAGGGTCTTACCATCTATTCCTGGTGGGAAACCAAGGGCCTCGGCAATGGCCTATAATGTTTTGGGGGTGTCAGGGTCTTCCCTGGCCAACAACTCACTGGAAGTTTTCCCATCCCTCACACTGAATATTTGCTAGCAACAATCTATGGATCCTGAGTGTTCCATTGTCTACAAAAGTAGGTTTCCATATGATTTATTTATATCCTCTTAGATTTTGATTAGCCCTACCTCCACATTTCCATTACTCAGTCTCTTTCCCTTGACCTCACTAAGGCATTTTTACCCCCATTAATCTATTCTTCTACTTACATATACACAATACCATCCTATTAAGTACCCACTCCCTTCCTTTATCTTCCATTTATATCATTTTTTTAGCTTACTGGCCTTTGCTACTGAGTTTTCTTCCTAGTCACACAGAAGTCCAATCATCTGTAGCTAGGATCCCCATATGAGGGAGAACATGTGACGCTTGACATTCTGGGCCTGGGTTACCTCACTTAATATAATACATTTCAGATCCATCCATTTTCCTGCAATTTTCAAAACTTCATTTTTCTTACCGCTGAGAAGAATTCCATTGTATATATGTGCCATATCTTCATTATCCTCTCATCAGTTGAGAGACATCTAGGCTGGTTCCATTTCCCAGCTATTGTATATTGAGGAGCAATAAACATAGTTGAGCAAGTATCTCTAACGTAATGAGATGAGTCCTTAGGATATATGCCTAGGAGTGCTATAGCTGGGTCATATGGTAGATTAATTTTTAGCTGTCTTAGGAACCTCCACAATGATTTCCACAATGGCTGGACCAGATTGCATTACCTCCAACACTGTAGAAGGGTTCCTCTTTTGTCACATCCTCACCAGCATTTACAGTCATTTGCTTTCATGAGGGTAGCCAATCTGACAGGAGTGAGATGGAATCTCAATGTAGTTTTAAGCTGCATTTACCTTATGATTAGGGATGTAGAACAGTTTTCAGATGCTTATATGCCATCTGTATTTCTTCTTTTGAGAACTCTCTATTTAGTTCCATACCCCATTTTTAAATGGGGTTGTTTGATTTCTTATTTATTTTTTTGTGTTCTTTGTATATCCTAGATATTAATTCTCTATCCAATGTATAGCTGGCAAAGACTTTTTCCCATTCTGTAAGTTGCCTCTTTCCTTTTTATACAGTGTCCTTTGCTGTATAAAATCTTTGTAATTTCATGAGGTCCCAGTGTTTAATCTGTAGTTTTATTGCCTGAGCAATTGGGGTTATATTCAGAAAGTCTTTGCCAAGACCAATATATTGAAGGGTTTCCCCTACTTTTTCCTCTAGCAGTTTCAGAGTTTCAGGTCTGATGTTAAGATTTTTAATCCAATTGGACTTTATTCTTGTACATGGCAAGAGAGAAAAATCAATTTTCATCCTTCTGCAGATACATATTCAGTTTTCCCAGAACCATTTGCTGAAGAGGCTATCTTTTCTCCAATGAGTATTTTTGGTGCTTTTGTTAAATATCAGGTTACTATAGCTATCCAGACTTAAATCTGGGTCCTCTATTCTGTTCCATTGATCCACATGTCTGCTTTTTTGCCAGGACCATGCTGTTTTGGTTACTATAGCTCTGTATTATAGGTTAAAATCAGGTATGGTGATACCACTAGCCTTATTTTTGTTGCTCAGTATTGTTTTAGATATTCAAAATTTTTTGTGCTTCCAAATGAATTTTTGGATTGTTTTTTCTATTTCCATGAAGAATTCAATTGGAATTTTTATGGGGATTGCAGTAAATGTGTAGATTGCTTTTGGTAAGATTGCCATTTTTACAACTGAGTCTGTCAATCCAAGAACAAGGGATGTCTTTGCATTTCCTAGTGTCTTCTGAAATTTCTTCTTGAGTGTTTTAAAGTTTTTATTGTAGAGATCCTTCACTTCCTTGGTTAGGTTTATTCCAAGGTCCTTTATTTATTTATTTTTAGCAATTGTGAATGGTTGTGATTCTCTGATTTCATTGGTTGTGTTTTCATTTTGGGAATTAACTTTTGTTGATTTCTCTATTATTTTATTGGTGATTACCATAGTAGCAGGACTAGGCATCCTTGGTGGAGATCTCTGTTTTCTCACTTTCAATGGCTTTTTTTTTGTGTTGTTGTCTACTCATTTTAGGAAGACTATTTTTTTGAGGAGGAAGCAAGTTTTTGTTCTTTGGCTGGTTCACCCTCTGACTCAGGTGAACAGAGATGTTGGTACCTAGTGGCCAGTCAGGATACCAGAGCAAAAGGCCTTATTCCACAGCTCACACAGAGGCTAGGCCTCCCCAAACAAGGTACAATGGCACCTACCAGGACGAGGGGAATATGAGAAACAAGAGAGCAGTTTTCTGGCTTATTTTGTGCTGTGCCCTCCAGGACACAGAGCACTGCATTCAACCCAGACTGGAGAGGTGGGAGGAGCCCAGATACAGGGGTCTGGCCTACTCACTCAAGATAGTCACGCTTGCCCATATTCTGTCTGCACAAGGAACTCTAAACAGGGAGGTGGGAGGGGTCCAGAAAGGGCTCCAGCCTACTCACTACAGAACCCAGTGTCTTCCCACGCACTGACCTTGCTAGGAACTCAGACCCAGAAGGAGGTGGGAGGATCTAGAAATGGGTCTGGCCTACTCCCTCCAGACCACCATGCCTGTCCACACACTGTCAGTGCAAGTAACTCTCTTATTTTTCTTTTTCTTAAAGAACCAAGGTACTTCTTTAAAATTTATTTTAAGCCAGGCATTGTGGCACACACCTTTAATCCCACACTCAGGAGGCAGAGGTAGGAGGGTGAAAAAGAGGGTAGATGGATATGTCAATGGCTGGCTATGTGGATGAATAGATGGGCAGATTGGTGGGTGAAAGGATAGATGGATTAGTGGATGGCAAGATGAAGAAAGATAGTGGCAGGTGGGTGGGTCAATGAATAAATGGATAGATTAAGGGACAGAGATATGAATGGGTGGATGGACGTTGAATATGTTGACCAACGAGTGAATATATGGAAGGAAGGACAGATAGATGAATGGATGAATGGGTTTTGGTTTTGGACAGTGGAAGTGTCTGTTGTGATAAGTAACTGTCACCTGAAGAATTATATAGGGTTCCACCAAGGCCTGGGACCTTGTGGACCACAGAGAACCACTGGTTCTTAGAAGCTGTATTCTAGTACCTGGTTGATTTTCTCAGAGAAAAGGAGCCAGTTTTTGGCCAGGTACTGGCTTGTTACTCAGCAGTGCCCCCAAGAAATGTCCTGGTCCTCAAAGGTCAGGGCCCTCCTTTGTCATCCATGAGATTCAGTTTCACAACTGCCTCCTCCAGGACAGGGATGCTCCAAAAAGGAACCAACTGACTTCTCTGGAAATCTCAGAAGGTCACTCCTGGAGCTACTTGTGTCTAAGAAAGGGGCAGAAGGGATTGTGGGAGAACTCAGCATGGGCATTAGCTTACAACATACTGTACAGGTGAATCCCTGTCCCACTTACCACCCTGCTTATTTTCTTGCTTCTTGAAACAATGAGATTAAGTACATCCAGCAACCTGTCTGAGCAGTTATTTTAGTTGCCCAGGGTGGCAAGTCAGCAAGTGGATTTTTGTGGCCTACGATGGAGGGGGAGCTGGTTATCTCAGGGCAGACTGTGTCTCCAGTTTGTCTGTAAGTCTGCCATCTCCAGTCACATCAGCTGGCACTGCTCTAGGGTCTGCCTGGTCACTCCTTCAGGTGTCACTGGGGCCAGAGCTCAGTCAAGTCTGAAGGTGTGTTCACAGCAGTCTTTTTTTTTTTTTTTTTTTCGGTTTTTCAAGGTAGGGTTTCACTCTAGCTCAGGCTGACCTGGAATTCACTATGTAGTCTCAGGCTGACCTTGAACCCAGAGCAATCATCCTACCTCTGTCTCCCAAGTGCTGGGATTAAAGGCATGCACCACCACACCTGGCTTTCACAGCAGATTTGAGCTCTGGATTTTTGGGTTTCTTGGCTGTTTGGTGTTGCCTCTGCTAGGCGTGTGTGCAAGTCAGCCAGCTTCTTCCTCCATGGATGGTGTTTCCCCTGGATTCTGTAAGCCTGAAATTAAAACCTTCTCCCATAAGCTGCTTCTGCTCAGATATTTGTCCAGCAATGTGAAGGTAGTGCAACAACTGGGCCTCTGCACACACGTATTCTTCTAGGAAATAAAGCCATAGCAGTGTGCATGGATTGAAATGGCTTTGGACCAGCACTATAGACTCTCAGTAAATCCCCATAGATGGTCCCAGAGTTCAGTCTCTGGGAGTTGTCTTGCACTGAGCTCAGGGTTGTAGGCTGGTACGACTGGATTCTTGGGCTTGGTGACTCAGTGCTGCATGGCCTCTGTGCAGTGTTGAATGGTGAGCTGCATGCCTGGTGCCTTACCCACCAGGTGCCAGCCACATCCCTTTCCTAATTGTAGCAACCATGGATGCATGTTCCTTGCAGGAAGGAGCACTTCCTTTTGTGACCCTCTGCCCAGATGATTGTTAGAACTCTGGATGACTTTTCTAAAACAAAACCAAAACCATTTTTCCCCCTTTGCATCCTTTTCCCAGATTGTTGACTTTCTGAGCCAGCTGAGCTTCCTTCCTCCCCCACTCACAATGTTGCAATTTGAAGGAACTTTCCACAGATCAGCCCCATAATTGATCCCCAGCCAGAGGAAGTGTGTCCTGGGGGTGGGTTTTGGAATTTTATAATTCAACCCCATGGCAAGTGCTAGCTAGGACAGTCTGCTTTCTCTCAGCTGACATGTCAAGATGCGATGCCCAACTATTTGCTCTTCCCAAGATACCATGTATCTTCCCCTCAAACTTGCAAAGAAAACTAAAACCTTTCATTCCAGAAGCTGCTAATGGTTTGGAGTTATGTTTCATCCTTGGGAACATAACTGCTACAGTGTGTGTATGTGTTCATTGTATGGTTTATGCACATGTATGAAAATGCATGACCACTCCATGTCCATGCAGAGTTGATAAAAATGTCCTGTATTTTCTTAATGCTCATCTGTGTATTTCCTGGACACTGGTCTCCTACTCAATGAAGTGCTACTGTCTCTTACAAGCTCGAGGGATTCTCCAGTCTCCAAACCCATGGACTGAGATCACAGATATGTATCACTGTGCCCACCTTCTTACATAGATTATGTGGGGAGTCAAAGTGTTTTGTTCTCTGACCGCAGAGGTCCGCATGCTTAAGTAGCAAACATGTGTAGTCCCTGACCCATCTCCCCAGCCTGCATGCCATTCTTTACCTCTCATTCTGTTAATCCAGGGAGTGTATTGTGGGTGTTTAAATTTTTTCTCCAGGGTGTACACACTGCTTCATGTGTGCATGTGTAGGCCATGGTTCATCTTTGAATTGTCTGTGCCTCATCTTCTTTGAGACAGGGTCTCTTTCTGCAGCAAATGAAGTAGGAGACTACAAATGAACGTCAGACTAGCTGACCCACCAGTTTTGGATTATCTGGCTCTGCCTCCCATTGTCACTGTCATAGGTATGTTGGCGTCACAGAAGCATAAGTACCTTTGGGCTCTGGCCTTAGGTGGTACTGGTGAATTAAACTCTGGCTGGCACCTTTCACCACTGAGCCATCTTCCCAGCCCATGTTTTGTTTTTCCTTCTTTGTCATACTGGGGAGGGAATCAAAATGTCTTATACATTCCTGGAAAGTACTATATCACTGAGCTACTGCCTTAATCCCTGTTTTAACTTAATTTTTTAAAAATTTTATTTATCTATTTGAGAGAGAAAGAGAGGCAGATAGTTAGAGTATGCAC
The DNA here is from genome assembly GCA_036346955.1 of Dipus sagitta. Taxonomy (NCBI): domain Eukaryota; kingdom Metazoa; phylum Chordata; class Mammalia; order Rodentia; family Dipodidae; genus Dipus; species Dipus sagitta. Next base: position 64,030,451 of record CM070778.1, on the reverse strand, counting down.
ACCAGGGCCTCCAGCCACTACAAAGGAACTCCACACACATACACCACCTTGGGCATCTGTCTTACATAGGTACTGGGGAATCAAACCTTGGTCCTTAGGATTCTCTGGCAAGCACCTGAACCACTAAGCCATTTCTCCAACCCCACTGTTTTGTTCTAATGTTCGGACTCAGGGTCTCAGGTAGGGTAGACTGGGTTCAAATTCACGGATTAGCCAAAGTTGACCTTCTCCCTCAGGCATTTTGTACCTGGGCTCACAGCTCTGCACCTCCAGGCCTATCTCATTATGTTTTTAACAGGTGCACACAGTTACAGAGCAGAAAAGCTCACTGCTCAATATTGTTTTAGATATTTGATGGGGTTTTGTGGTTCCAAATGAATTTTTGGATTGTTTTATCTATTTCCAAGAACACCATTGTAATTTTGATGGAGATTGCATTAAATATGTAGATAGCTTTTGGTAAGTTTGCCATTTTGACAATAGTGATTTTTCTGATCCAAGAACAAGGAATGCCTTTCCATTTCCTAGTGTTTTCTGCAATTTTTCACTTGAGTGTTTTAAAGTTTTCCTTATAGAGAGATCTTTCACTTCCTTGGTTAAGTCTATTCCAAGGGACTTTATTTGATGCAATTGTGAACGGGAGTGATTCTGTGATTTCATCCTCTGTGTGTTTGTTGTTAGCATATAGGAAGGCTACAGATTTCTGTGTGTTTGTTTTGTATCCTGCTACATGGCTATTCATGTTTATCAGCTCTGACAGTTTGCAGGTAGAGTCTTTATGGTCCTTTAGGTATAGAATCATGTCATCTGCAAATAATGATAACTTGACTTCTTCCTTTCCAAAATGTATAACTTTTATGTGTATCTCTTGCCTTACTGTTATGAATAAGAATTGCAGTACTATGTAAATAAAAGTGGGGACAGTGGACACCCTTGTCTTGTTCCTGATTTCAGTGGAAAAGCTTCAAGTTTTTCTCCATTTAATATTATGTTGGCTGCAGGTTTGTTATTAGATAGCCTTTATCATGTTGAGGTATATTAATTCTATTCCCAGTTTCTGTAGGGCTTTTATCATAAAGGGATGTTGGATTTTGTCAAATGCTTTTTCTACATCTAATGAGATGATCATGTTATTTTTGTCCTTCAGTCCATTTATGTAATGTATTACATTTATCAATTTCCATATGTTGAACCATCTTTGTTTCTCTGGGATAAAGCCTACTTGGTCAGGGTGAATGGTCTTTCAGATGTATTCTGTTATTGTTGAGAATTTTTGCATGTATGTTCATGAGGGAGATTGGTCTATATTTTTGTTGTTTTTGTTTTATCTTTGTCTGGTTTTGGTATCAAGGTGATGCTGGCTTTGTAGAATGACTTTTGTAGGATTCCTTCTTTTTCTATTTTATGGAAAAGTTTAAGAATCATTGGTGTTAGTTCTTCCATAAAGTTCTGGTAAAATTCACCAGTGAATCTATCTGAGCCTGGACTTTTTTTTAGTTGGGAGATTTTTGATAACTGCTTGGATCTCCATACTTGTTATGGGTCTATTTAAGTGGTTAATCTCATATTGATGTAATTTAGGTAGGTCTTATAAATCAAGGAAATCATCTTTTTTTCAGATTTTCATAGTGGAGTATATGTTCTTATAGTATGTCCCTATGATTTTTTGAATGTCTCTGGTATCTGTTGTGGTGGTGCCTTTTTCACCTCCACTTTTGTTAATTTGTGTCTCATCTCTCTTTCTTTTGGTCAGATTTGCTAAGGGTTTATCAATCTCATTTATCCTTTCAAAGAACCAACTCTTTGTTTCATTGATTCTTTGGAGTTTTTCTGTTCCTATTTCATTAATTTCTACCCTAATCTTTATTATTTCTTCTTGTCTACTGGTTTTCAGGTTGCATTGTTCTTCTTTTTCTTTTTTTTTTTATTAATTACTTTTGTACTCAGCGAATACAGTCAATTTGGTACCATTGTTAGGTTCATCCATGCCCTATCCCCTCCCCCTGCCCCCTCTGAGGTATATGGGTCATGCATTCTGGAGTTAGCCCACAGTTATGGGTAGGATAAATGTCTATGCATATCAACCCAACATGTGGCTCTGACATTCCTTCCGCCCCCTCTTCCACAAAATTTCCCTGAGCCATGGTTGGTTCATTTTTGGTCTGCTTCAATGATGAGGTGTTGGGGGCCTCTGGGTCTCTGGAAATCTGATTTGGTAGTAGTTGATTTGTCTCTGTGTTGATCTCCTTCACCTTTGTGCTGGTACCCGGTTCACCAAGAAAATAGCACCCTTGCTTTTTCCGCCAATTGTTCTTAGTTTCAGCGGGGGCCATTTTGAGGTATGATGGGGTGGCTCTCTCCTTAGGATCTATGTCTATCTGAAAAAGAGAAGCAGATTCTCCAATGGAGAGTAATGTTAGCAGTCAACAATGAGATAACCCTTACTTCTTTATAGAGAATTTAATAGGTGTAGGCCCTCTTGTAGCCCACATTTGGTGGTAGCTTGATAATGGAGAGTGGGTTTATATCAATAATCTAACCATCCACATAAAGGCACTGGAAAAGAAAGAAAAATCCAACCCCAAAAGCTCCAAAAGGAAAGAAATAATTAAAATCAGAGTAGAAATTAATGAATTGGAAACTAAGAAAACAATTAATAAAATTTACAAAACAAAGAGCTGGTTCTTTGAAAAAATAAACAAGATTGACAAACCCCTGGCCAATTTGATGAAGCAAAAAAAAAAAAAAAGAGATACTTCAAATTAACAAAATCAAAATGAAAAAGGAGAGATCACAACAGACATAAGTGAAATTGGGAGAATCATAAGGACTTATTTCAGAAACCTCTACTCCACAAAAATGGATAATGTGGGGGAGATGGATAAATTCCTGGACACATACCATCTTTCAAAGGTAAACTCAGAGCAGATTAGTCTCCTAAACAAACCTATCACATTCATTGTTCTTCTTTTTCTAAGGCTTTAAGGTGAAACATTAAGTTGTTTACTTGCAACCTTTCTAATTTCTTAATATAGGCACTTAAAGCTATAAATTTTCCTTTTAGCACTGCCTTCATTGTGTCCCAAACATTTTCGTATGTTGTGTTCTCATTACCATTTTACTCTATGAATTTTTTGATGTCCTTGATTTCGTCACTGACCCATTCATTATTAAGTAGTGTATTGTTTAGTTTCTGTGATTTTGTGTATGCTCTATATCTTTTCTTGCTATTGATTTGTCGTTTGATCCCATTGTGATCAGATAGAGTGCAAAGAATTATTTAAATTTTCCTGGATTTGTTAACATTTGTTTGTGTCCTAATATATGGTCTATTTTAGAGAATGTTCCATGTGCTGCTGAAAAGAATGAGTATTCTGAAGCATTTGGGTGAAATGTCCTTTGATATCTGTTAGGTCCATTTGTTCTATGACCTCATTTAATCCAGATGCATCTCTGTTTATTTATTTTATTTTTTTAATTTAATTTTTTATTTTATTTTATTTTATTTTATTTTATTTTATTTTATTTTTCCTTTATTAGTTAGTTTTGTATTCAGCAAATACAGTCAGTTTGGTACCATTATTAGGCTCATCCGTGACCTACCTCCTCCCCTTGGCCCCTCCTTGTTGAGGTATACGGGTCATGCATTGTGGAGTTAGCCCACAATTATGGGTAAGCTAAATGTCTTTGCATATCATGACCCAACATGTGGCTCTGACATTCTTTCCACCCCCTCTTCCGCAAAATTTCCCCAAGCCATGTCGGGTTCATTTTTGGTCTGCTTCAGTGATGAGGTGTTGGGGGCCTCTGAGGCTCTGGCTCTCTGATTTGGTAGGAGTTGATTTTTCTCTGTGCTGATCTCCTTCCCCCTTGTGCTGGTATCCAGTTCATCAGGAAAATAGCCCCCTTGCTTGTTTCTCCAATTTTTCTTAGTTTCAGCTGGGGCCCTTTTGAGGTATGATGGGGTGGCTCTCTCCTTGGGATCTACATCTATCTGAAAAAGAGAAGCAGATTCTCCAACGGAATCAGCGAATACAGTCAATTTGGTACCATTTTAGCACCAGGACAGATGAGATAACCCTTAGTTTTTTTTTTTTATAGAGAATTTAATAGGTGTAGGCCCTCTTGTAGCCCACAATTGATGGTAGCTTGATATTGGAGAGTGGGCTTATGTTTGGATATGGTTCTGACTTGATTCCCAGCTCCAGCTATGGGTCCCATACCAGTGAGGGAATCAGTTAGCCGAATTGAGAGCAGTTGGTTCCCCACCATGGCTGTGTGCCACCACTGCACTTGTGTGGGCATCACACCAAGTTATTTGTTGCTAAGTAGGTTAGACCATGCGTTGCTTCGACAGCTATTGGTCATTTTTCCCCAGTCGCCCATGTAGTACCTTCTGGCACTAGACGCGCTGACTGTCTGGGGACTGACTCTCTTCCAACTTCCAGCCATGCCATTCTAATTTGCATGTCAATCACATAAGGTGTCTTCAGCAGTAGGGTCTTAGCACTAGCCTTTGGTGGGTCATCAAGTACTCTGACAGAAATCTGTCTGTCTATACAGCAGTAAGAAAAAATGACATAATGAAATTTGAGGAAAAATGGTTGAACCTGGAACAGATCATTCTCAGTGAACTTACCCAATCACAGAAAAAAAATCGCCACATAGTCTCACTCATCTACAGCACCTAACCTGAATCCACACAAGATACCTTACATACCCAGCAAGCATCTCCTAGACTAGACACTAGGATGGAAGAGGAGGGAGGGGAGGGCATCAAAGGGGTGGGAAACACAAATCTAGACCCAACCGGCAATGGTACCATAATTTTCTACTTACTAAAAGACAGACCAAATGGCTGATCCTTCACCAGGCCCTTACAGGGAACACCTGAACCACAAGACACTGGAGAGGGTAAGATCAAGACTAACCTTAATCTTCTACATCTTCCCTCCCTCACTTCCCCTTTCCCTCTCTCTCTCTTATCTCTAACTCTTGTATATTAGTTATCTTTTTCCTCATTTTCTTAGTGGGCACTGACCTGTAACTCCCAGATCCAGCATGGGGCTATCATCTGTTCATTTTTTGCCAGGATGACCCATCAACCAATGAGAGTGGGGTGTTAAAATCACCCACTACATCTGTGTTTGGTGTTATCTGTGACCTTAGTTCTAATAGCATTTGTTTGATGAAATTGGGAGCCCCCATGTCAGGTGCATATATGTTTAGGATTGTAATACTCTCCTGTCGGAGTGTTCCTTTAATCAATATAAAGTTGACTTCCTTATGTTTCCTAACTGATGTTGGTCTGAAGTCTACCTTGTCAGATATAAGGATAGCAACCTCTGCTTGTTTTCTAGGCCCATTTGTATGAAACACTGTTTACCAACCTTTAACCCTGAAATAGTCTCCATCTTTTGTAGAAAGGTGAGTTTCATGGAGACAACAAATTAAATGGTTCCAGCTTTTTAACCCAGTCTGCAAACCTATATCTTTTGGTTTGGGGCATTGAGGTCATTGATATTAGTAGTTATTATTGAAAGGTGTTTATGTACTTTTACCATTTTTCTTGTTTTGTAGTTCTTCCATTTTTACCTTTGCTCTCTTGTATGCAGTAGTCCATGAGTATGGTTTGTTTTGTCCTGGTTCCCTATATGATTGCTATTCTTTCTCTTTGCATGGAGGATCCTGTCAATTTTTCTGCATAGCTGGTTTTGTCTTCAAATATTCCTTTAATTTGCTTTTGTTGTGGTATGTCCTTATTTCTCTGTCTAATTGAATGGATAGCTTTGCAGGATAAAGTAACCTTGGTTGACAGTTGTAATCTTTCAGAACTTAGAATACAACATCCTATGTCCTTTGGCTTTTAAAGTTTGTGTTGAGTAATCTGCTGTGGTCCTGAAGGGTTTGCCTTTATATGTGACTTGATTTTTCTCTCTAACTGCTTTCAATATATATTTGGTTTGTGTGTTTGGTAGTTTAATTATAACATGGTGTGGAGAGTTTCTTTCCAGGTGTTGCTGTTTGGTGTTCTCAAAGCTTCCTGTATCTGCATTGGCATCTGTTTCCCAAGTTAAGGAAATTTTTCATCTATCATTTTGTTGCAAATGACCACTCTGCTTTTGGAGTGAAATTCTTCTCCTATATATATTCTCCTACTATACCCTGAAATCGTATGTTTGATCTTTTCATAGCATCCCAAATATCTTGAAATTTCCCATTCATTCTTTCCTGTTAGTTAGTCTTTCTCTTTGTTTGGGCTGCATTAGATATGGCACATGGTCTTCTAGTTTAGATATTCTGTCCTCTCCTTCATCCATTCTACTGGTGAGATTGTCTACAGAGTTTTTTTGTTTTTTTTTTTTTAATTTCATTACTGCGTTTTTCATTGCTAGTAATTCTGACTGGTTTTCTTTATTATTTCTATTTCCTTATTTATGTGTTGTATTCATCTCTTTATTTCATTAAATTGGTTTCCTGTGTATTCTTTGATTGATTTGATTTCCTCTTTCATTCCTTTGATTTCCTCTTTGAAATTTGAACATATTTATAATCATTCTTTTGAAATCTTTCTCAGGCATTTCCTCTAAATCAGTCTCAATGTAGGTCAATACTTTTTGGTGGATTTATATTGTTGTGATTTTTTGTGTTTCTTGTATTATAATGTAGAGATTTTTCCATCTTGGATTAATTTAATGCTTGAATTTTCTAATTATCTTCAGTATTATTAGATGTATCAATCAATCTGATGTTATACATCCTCAGGGTAGGAACTTAAGGTTCTAGGTGTGGCTCTTCAAACTCAGCATAACCACAAAAGTGACCCTAGGTGTTAGGTTTGGTTGCTATGAGAGTATTCAAGTAGGCTGAGTGGAAGAACATACAGGCAAATTCTAAAATTTAACTAAATAGTATGCACAGTCAATGAAAAACAGCACAGAGGATGTATGTAAGAGTAGGTATTATTAAGCCGGGCGTGGTGGCGCACGCCTTTAATCCCAGCACTCAGGAGGCAGAGTTTGGAGGATTGCCGAGAGTTCAAGGGTACCCTGAGACTACATAGTGAATTCCAGGCCAGCCAGAGCCTGAGTAGACCCTACCTCAAAAACCAAACAAAACAAAACAAAACAAAAAGACTAGGTGTTATGACAACCAGATCCTCTAACAAAGTCAGGATGTGTGTTGCCCCACACCCTGAATCCATTCAACTGGGAGCCTAAGATCTCTGCTCTGTTGAGGGTTCCGAGTCAGCTTGTGACCAAGTGAGACCCTTCCCGAATGAAGGACAGAAGAGGAAACAAAGGTACTATAAACCAGAAGCAACAAAGGATAAGCCCAAAATATTCCTTATTTAAGAATGTCAAATTTGACCATCCATCAGATTTAATATATAATTTACCATGACATAGAAGGTGCAACTAGCACTTTCGATTCAAGCCTACATACCAGATTTATTTGGCGGGTACTGACCTGGTGTAATCCCCATTACCTTTTGGGATGTCTTTGGTCTCAATTATGCTGCATGCTTTGCTTGGGTCCGTTGGGGTCAGGTACGCTGGCTGGGTCAGTGGGTTGTTGCTCCGATTGCCTGTTCCAGGTGCTATGTAGGTGAGCTCCCTTCCCCAGATCTCTGGTGCTTGCTGGAGCTTGCACTGGCAGTGGGGGAGGGGAGGCTATGTGTGGTGGCTGAGGTTCTCCCGCTGGTCCTCATGATCCTCTTTCTCAAGAGCTGCTCTGTTGGTTCTGCTGTCCTCCCTTCATGTTTCTTGAGTTTTCAAGGAGTTCCTGTGTGAGTGGAGAGTTCCCTTCCTGGCTCTTCCTGAGGCTAATCCTGAGCCTTGGCACTGTGCCATCATGCCACCACTGCTGGAGCCACTTCTGCCTGCTCCTGTGTTCTCTACATTCTCTGATTCTTTCCCACTTCTCTGCTGCAGTTGATCATTTCTTATACATCTCACTTTTTAGTAGAAGAGTGTATTTTCCTGTTTTTTTTTTTTTTTTTTTTTGAGGTAATGTCTTGCTCTAGCCCAGTCTGCCCTGGAATTCATAGTGTAGTCCAGGCCTAAGATTTCTTCAATGTGGTTATGAAGTGTGGAACTGCCAGGTTATAGAAGATGTGTATTTAAAATGTTTAAATGAATTATAAATTGCACAAGCAGAACCAATTTCTATGCAGTTTTTAGACAGGAGAGTGTTACCTGTGTTCTCTCCAGCACTTAGTATAGCTGCACATTAAAACTATTTTTATTTATTTACATGTTTGTTTGTGTGTGAGTCAGTCAGTGGGTAGGTGCACCAGGGCCTCTTGCTGATACAAGGGAAGATTTTGTTAACCACTTTTTGCATCTGGGTTCATATCAGAGCTGGGGCATTGAACATTTGTTGGTAGGCTTTAAATACATGCATCCTTAACCAGAGGCATCTCCCTACCCTCCATCATTTAACTTAATTTTCTCCCTATTTATTTGGTATGTGTGTTAAGTATACATGTGCATACAGAAGTCAGAGCACAACTTTCAAATCCCTCCTTGTCTGTCACCTAATTATGAAATCTCTGTTTTCTCTTGTCATTCACCACTTCATGCACAAGTTTCCAAGACATTCTCCTGTCTCTGCTTCCTTCTCACAACAGGTATGCTGGGATTATAGATGCCCACTATAACTTCTGGCTTTTACTTGGGGTCTGAGATCTGGTGTGGCAAATGCTGCAAATAAAATCCAAGGGCTGGAACTGAAGGCAGTAAGTTGGGCCATATAGGACCCAATAATATATAGACTGATATTCCCTGCACTCTAGCACAAAACACCAACCAGGAACTTTGTGGAAGAAAGACTGTCAAGTAAAACTCAAGTGGTGGGGCTGGGGTCATGGCTCAGTGGTTAAAGATGCTTCCTTATGAAGCATTCCAGCCCAGGTTTGATTCTGTAGTACCATTTTAAAGACATGCACAAAGCTGTGCATGTGTCTAGAGTGACTTCTTGCTACTGCATATAAACTCTTTTATTCCTACCTTAAAATTCATAAAATTCATAAAAAGTTTATAGGTTTTGCTATAATATTTCAAGAGAGATATATTTGTTTTAAATTTAATATTATCCTTTTATTTGAATTTTAGATAAAATTTGAGGCAATAATTCAAATAAATACAAGCTCAATATGTATTTACAAACTCTACAGTGAAAAGGTCCCTGATGCCAAACTCATTAAACCAACTTTGATTGACACATTCTATAGAGTCCTTGGACTTGGGCTCACTATGTACAATCTCCTGTAATAGGGAACCTTACAGTGTCAGTGACTTAACAAATCTGTGGCTCATTTCTCCCATGAAAAGTAGTTCAGGTATACAGTACCTGGGTTGCTGAGTCAGATAGTCCTACAGCCACTGGTCTCAGGCCTGCTCCACCACTGTCAGAAGCTGCTCATGAAACAATTTCTGGAGCTCTGCTATTGTGGCTGAACCTGCATAGCAGGAAGGGTACAGGGTAGAGAAGCCCCCTTCTTCTCATTAGGAGAAGCTTACCCTTGAGAAAGTTCTACTAGTGAGGAAATGGAGGTCTGGAAGGAACTTCATCTTAGGTTGTCTGCAGGGTAACTAGGCTTTCAACTTAATCCCCAGTGCTCCCAAGTCATTGTTCTTAGGATCAAGCCAGCCCTGTGCTACTTAGACATTTCAATCCCAAGTTCACGTTGCCTAACTTTCTACTTCTTTCTGCTTTACAACAAATACAGTCTCTTTCTCCCTCTGCATGAACTCTGATAGCAGTATATCTGTGACCTCTGCAGTAGGCTCAAGCCAGTCCCATGAGTGAATTTTATTTCTCAAGCCTCCCTTGGTGGCAGTTCCACTGGTTTAGGAGCATTGTGAAAGATAGCCTCAGAAAACAGAAAAAAATAACAGGGCGGAGACTTGTGATCCTATTTGTTTTGACCCAAACTATTAAAGTGTCCTTCAAGAGCTCTGTTCTCCTCATCGGCACCCACAGATGATTCAAGCTAAGCTTCTCAAGGTGGATCTTCATAGAGCTGTCATTTCAGGTCATTTCTATAAGACCCCCTGGTCATCTCAGTACTCTGTCACTATGTGGCGTGCAGGACTCAACATGTTCCCTGCCAATTGATGTACCTGAGATGTCTCTAGGTCACAGGCACTGAGCATTGGAAGTGGTTGAGACCCTACCCATCCTGGACCCTCTACCCACAGACAGTCCTTGGGTACCCAGCCCCAGGTGGGAATCTTGAGTAGAGTCCCTCTCATCAAGCTGTCAAATACAACCCAAAGCTCCCAAGGTGCCATCACCAGTGCAAATCTTTTCCCTGATCATCACACTCATTCACCCACCAGGCCTTATACTTTCATATCCAGCACTGAGCTATCGGCCCCCAACAAGTCAGTCTCCCAGACATGATTTGTCCACCTCAGGTAGTGGCTTCTGTCTATCCTTGGTGTTCAAGCCTACAGACTAGTAAGTTTGCTATTTCTTCTTTCTTAATCCCCACCTGTAGTCCATTAGCACACCTAGTTTCCAAATCTCACCTCTGCCAGGTAACTTGGATTACTGCAGAAGCAGCCTCACCATATCCCAGTTCTCATCCTCACCTCCATTAAGTAGCCAGGATGAAGACATTATGACATCAATCAGATGTGTCTTCCCCTGCTGTAAGCCTTCATGCAGTTTCTTGTTCCCTTTTTGAACTCCTTGGACAGCATGTCTCATCACAATGGCCTCTGTTTCCCACACCAAGGAGCCTTGTGCTCCTTTCCTCAACCAGGGGGGAATTCATGTGTTGACTCCTGCTGTGATTCAGGTCCATTCTCTGATGCATTTCCCTTGAGGGTCTGCTATCCCTGAAGTTACCTCCTCCCCTCAGTGCTTTGTCCTTACTTCTTTGTACCACTCATCATGTCAGGAAGTACAATCACTTGAGGTCTCCTGCACACCATCCCTGGTTGGAGTGTCAGCTTCCTGGGAGAAGGCTCCAGGCTGCCTCATTCAATGAACACTAACTCCATGGAGGCAGGCTCAGAAGAGGAGCAGCTTGCTGTGTGTGAAGTAGCTCACACATCACTCCCTGCTGGGTGCTCTGCTCTTCCTGGCAGCATTCAGGAAGTCAGGGAGAGCATGTCAGACATCCTGCCCATGGCACTTGCTCTGTCAAAGATTCCCAGTAAATCCTACATACAGAAGCAGGGGTCACAGCATGTTACCGTGGATCAGCCCTGGGGGAGCCAACTAGGTAGCAGAGGGTCAGTTACATGGTGGGTAACATGGGATGAGAGGTAGAACACTACATTGCTATTGCCTCCACGGCACCACTGAACAAGCTTCACTCAAATAATGCATCTTTCCAAAGCCAAAGGATGCCTCTCCATCTTTATGTCATGTTCCTTCTCCATCATAAGTATTTGTTATGGGTGTTGCAGTCAGATTCACATTGCCAACCAAGAGCAGCTTGTGTGAAAAAGAAGTTTATTTTCGCTTACAGGCTTGAGGGGAAGCTCCACAATGGCAGGGTTTTAAAACCAGTGGCATGAGCAGAGGGTGAACATCACCCCCTGCACACATAAGCTGGACAACAAGAACAGGAGAGTGTGCCAAAAACTGGCATGGGGAAACTAGCTATAATACCTTACAATACACCACCTCCAAGAGGCTTCAATTTGCAATTAACATCAGCTGGGGAACCTAGCATCCAGAACACCTAAGTTTATTGGGAACACCTGAATCAAACCACCATAATGGGCAGCCATTTTTCTCCCCCTACCCCCAAATCTCCTTCATATTCACATTCTGAGTTCCCCCACCTCCTGGGACAGACCTCAGAGTTCTGTGATGGTTCCTTCTCCTTTCCAAACTTCTGAATGTTGTGGAGGGGCTGAATTCTGTATATGTAATTCTTTTCCACATTTCTTTTTTATGGTATTTTAAATTTAACAACATATTTCATGGGGATACACCATGTGTCAATATGCTCTTTCCATTTATCCCTGCCCCCATTCTATAGAGGATGCACCTCAGGTGGGTTTCAGGTATTCCCTAAGGGGTTGTGGTTTATGCATTGTGGGAACAGCAATCAGTTATTTTGAGGGGGATGGAATGCTTCTGGGCATGATTTCTCAACTTGTGGTGCTTACAGTCTTTCTGCCTCCCTCTTCTCTCCCACATTTCTTCCATATGTGGTCACATGCCCAACTCTAGGTGTATGTAAGACTCTCAACATCATATTATCAACAAGAGCTGCAAAATAACTATTTATTGATCCTCCCTCAGGTAGAACATGAACCCCATAAAGACAGAAGCTTTTTTGTGACCACTACTGGGTGCCTAGCAATCTACAACTAAGCTGATCTCTGGAACATGCTCCATGAAAGCAGAGGACATGAAAACACTGACCTTGACCTGTCTGTATAGCACTGCTGTGCACAGCTACTGACATCTCTGTGCAAGTTCACTCTGTTAGGTCAAGGTGTGCTTGCCCAAAATGGAGTCCCCAAAGACATTCCAGGGAGTGGATCATTCACATTCCTCAAGAAATTGTCCAGCCATTATCCCTCCCCTGCCTATCCAGGCTCCAAGTCTAGATTTACTGCCCTCCTGTCTCTCATTGGGTCACTTCTGGTCTCACCCTATGGCTAATGTAAAGAACAAAGATTTACTGCCACAATAAATGTGGTGGTTTGAATAGAATAGATGGCCCCCAATATATTCAGTTGTTTATTTGTTTGTAGTTTGCATCTGTAGCCACCTGGCTGGAGGCAGTATCACTGGGTGGATCTTAAGGTGTGGTGGTGGGTTTCAGATTTCAATCTAAAGATATGCAAAGTGTGCCTAGCAGGAGTTCCTGAACTGTGCTGTGACTTTTGGCTTGTGCTTCTCTCTCTGTCTGCTTGGACCTGTGAAGGCAGGCCAGCTTCTTATGCCATTTATGGAACTTCCCCTGGATCTGTAAGCGTCAATAAATATCCCTTCCTCCATAACTGTGCCTGGTCTGGAAGTTCTTCTCAGCGAACCTGAAGCTGTCTGCTACAATAAAGAAATTCCTTTCCTTCCTTACCTTACCTATAAATCCCACTATCTGTAAGCCCAAGCTGACTGCTCTGCTCTTGAGAGTCAGTCCTGGCAGCTCATGTTTTTCTCTGAATAAAAACTTCCATCTTTGCCTCAGAGTGGTCTCTGTGGTCCTTGGTCACTCCTGAACTTTACACACTCCTACCTAGACAATGACCACATTGTCTCTCAGGTACCCTTGTGTGCAAAGCCCAGAAGTCTTGTTTCCTCTATTTTGTTCATGCCCCACCCAAACTTTCATTAACTCCTGCTAGATTTTATGGCACGCTTACACAGGAAAGTTTTTTCTACACTGTTCCCTGCTTCCATCTTTTCTCCCCATCTTCCTTACTTCAGTCCTTATTCACTTACACTCCCTACCACCCAGTCACATTTCCAGGCCCTCACTGGCCTCCCTGCTTCTACACATGGCCACAGCACAGCCAAGGTAACATTTGGAACGTGACTCATTCTATGGCATCCTTTTGCTTAAAACCCCCAAGTGATTTCTCCTGCACTTGTTATCAAATTCTGCTCCTGACTTGCATTGTGGAGACCTTCTCTTACCATCTTTGCTCCCCCTCCAGTGCCTGCCCTATCCACCTCCTGAAAACCAGTTTACAAAGGCTAAAAACTATATCCAAGGTCAGTTTGATCACAGCAATGACCTCACACATGGCCATACCACAGCCAAGGGGACATTTGGAATAAATAAAACTTCATCATGGTATTTTTTTCACAGCATTGCCTTAAGATACACCCCATTCTGTCTTTTCAACCACCTAGCATTTCACTGTGTGCATGTATACTCATTGATTTCACTTTGTCACCTATTGATAGAAATAGTGCCTGCAAATTTCTATAATTACAAGTAATGTTATCATTTTATTTTGTTTTTTGTTTTTATTTTTTGAGGCTTAGATTTTATTAAAGGGAAAACTTAGAACTAGAGGAAAGTGAAGAAATACAGAGCTGCTCCTCAATTGCACCAGAGTGGGGGGTTTACCAATTTGATAGTACTTATATCTCTTTATTTTTGTTTGTTTATTATTGATTTTGGCAGTATTTGAGCTTTAACACAGGGTCTTTTGCATGTCAGACATGCATTCTACCACTGAGTTATACTCCCAGGCCCCTCTTTGCATGTTTTTAGACTTCCTATGTAGCCTAGGCCAGCCTTGAATTCTGAGCTCTACTGTGCTAGGAATGTGCTGCCTTGCCTGCTTGCTCATGTCTTTACACTCTTCGTATTGTTGCTTGAGTTTCTATAAAAGTCCAGAAAAGTAGAATTGTCTCAAAAGAATGAACTTTTAAATTATGATTTTTCCTTTAAGTTACCAATAAACTTGAACCAATAACAATTTTCCTAAAATTGATGAGGGCCCATTTTTCCTCAAACTTCTTAGACCTTAATCTTCTCTGAAATTCTAGAAAGAGAAAGTCATTTGGGATAGCTTCCCTCAGCACTCTTATAATCACTCGTGTGTGTGAGTGAGTGTGTGTGAACGTGTGTGTGTGTGTGTGTGTGTGTATTTTAGACAGGGTCTCATGTAATTGAAAGAACACCCCCTTGAGGGGGAGTCTTTCCCCAGGAAGAGACCCGAGAACCCAGAGATCGATCCGAGACCACGAGATGCAAACAGCAAGAGGCTTTATTGGGGGTACCGGTGCACCGGGGCTCGACACGGAGTCCTCACGCAGGAGGGGTGAAGAGCCCCCAGCAGCCGGGAGGTAGGGGTTTTAAAGGCAAACATGCAGAAATATCTCAAACATGTTTCAGTTCAGGGACTTTTCAGACGTCACCAGGCAGTCGCCCGGGCCTTGCCGTTCCCGTGTTATCTTGACCTTGTGCAGGGAGCTCAGGATGTCTCCTCAGCCGGCCGTGTTATCTTAACCTCGGCAGGGAGTTAGGGCCCCTGCAGCTAGGCGTTGGGCTTCCCAGAGAGCGGAGGCTTTTCAGAGATTAGGTATGCACAGGTTACTAAGGCAACGGCCGGTACTTCAGTTAACTATTTCCTTACCTGAGCCCGGGCAGCTGGTTGCAGAAAGTCACTGTTAAGCAAGCGATTGTACAGAAGCCAAAGAAGCAGGTTAGATGTATTTATTAGTGTAGCAGCGGTCTAGCCGGGGTTTTTCATTCCCCCATTTTCTTTTAGCATTGAGTGAAATCTTTTACTCAAACCAGATTATGGGATTTTAGTTTCTTGCTGTTGCAGTCTCTGATATTGCTGTGTCAGAACAAAAGTCTGGATGACTGACAGCCTGTCTTTTATGAATTGGACCAGCCGATTTAGAATGCATGGCCCGAACAGGAGTATTAAAAGGAAAATTATTAGAGGTCCCATCAAGGTGGAGATTAAAGTTGTAAACCAGGGAGATTTATTAAACCACCCTTCGAACCATCCCTGTTGGGATTCAAATAACTTTTGTCTTTGTTTGAGTCTTTCCCTAAGTTTTGCCATGTTATCTCTTACCAATCCAGTATGATCGGCATAGAAGCAGCATTCTTCTTTTAGGGCTGCACATAATCCCCCCTCCTTCAAAAACAGCATATCTAAACCTCTTCTATTTTGAAGGACTACCTCCAAGAGGGAGGTGAGTGACTTTTCAAGGGCACTGATTGATTCCTCTAGGGCCTTGATATCAGCATGCATAGCTATTTGCAGCTGCCGAAACTGATTGGTTTCTATGAGGGCTGAGGTTCCTGTCCCTATCCCGGCAGCTATTCCCCCCATAGTAATACCCCCCAAGAGTATGGCCATGGTCAAGGTGACAGGTTCTCTTTTGTAACTAGATTTGTCCTCAAATTGGCTATAGATATAATCAGGTTCATGGTAAGTAATTTTGGGCCATAATTCTATGAGTACACAATAATCTGATGTCGCATAGAGTACTGAGGCTGAGACACAAGGGGTTAACCCAGTACTACATGCCCAATAAGTTCCGCTGGGGGCGGCCAAGTAGTAGGAACCAGTGGGTACTTATATTGTGAGGTTACATAGGGCCTGATGGGTTTTAGGGACTGTCCCTAAGCAAAGCCCCTTTCCAGAAACTTCTGACAGGGTTAATCCGTGTTGGGGACTGGAGATGCAACTAGGGGAAACTGAAGTCTGATTGGAGTAATTACCCAGGACAGCTACTCCTTCATAATAAGGGGGTCTTGAAATTAGGCATAACCAGCAGTCTGTAGTTTTGTCTGGGCTGTTGAGATTGAGAGCCAGATATGCCCCTCGAATCAGGCCTATTAGTCTGTCTCCTGTCCCAGGAGAGGGAGGGGGTACGTCAGTGTTAGAAGGGGTTTTTAGGGTAGGGAGGGGAGTTACGGGTTTAATTTGTTCTGGCAGAGAGGGAGGCTTCTCAGAGGGGGACTTTTGTTCTGGCAGGGTGGGAGGCCTCTGTTGTGGCACCACCTTGTTAGGTCCTATAGAGTGGGTCGTTGCCTGGACCTTAAGCTTAATTTTAAAAGTCAGTCCCTTGCCTATCCGATACCATTGGAGTCCCCAGGTATACCCTTCTTGCCAGCCAGTGGCTTTCTTTCCTGAGTCTGTAAAGTCAATGTGAAGGGGTAAGCAGGTACCATTTACACATTGAAAGTTTCCCCAGTTTTCCTTAGTGGATTCTTCTCCACATCCCCCCATATAATTGTTTGGCCACCATTCCTTGGGGGGTTTATTCCAACCTCTGGTGACCTTGATTTTATCCCAGCTAGAGTGGGGCTTCCAGTAGGCATCTCCTGTCGTTTCACATCCCCAGGCCGCACAAAAAGTTTTTTCATATCCCCCACAGCGATATGCTTCGGCCCTGCTTTTGTCATCTCTGGGGCATAGGAAAAAGTCTGCTCCTGCCAATATACATCGTCTTGTCGGGGAGGAACACCCTTCTATGGCTATACCCCCCGAGGTGGACCTCATTGTTTTTTCTAACTTTCTGGGGTCTGCATCAGCGATGTCCCATGAATCCATGCCTGCAGCTAATTGGCAAAAGTCAGGTGTTAGAGTAGGCCACCAGGTATTGAATGCGTGATTTTCTTGGATTTCCCAAACAATTTCACCCGTTTGAGATTGAATCTGCCAAGTCAAGGTATGTACCTGGTGGGGACTCTGGTTTTTAGTTGCCCTGCCTATATGTAGCAGGGCCCACCACACCAAGATTAGGAGTTCCCATCTCCATGAACAAGTCTTAACTTTAAGGGGTTTTGGGTGCGTTGGATTTTCCATGTTGGACCGGTGGTTGGTTTTGTCCCTTCAGGCGTATGAGCCGCTTTGACGTGGGATGCGTGGATCCAAGCTGCAATTCCGTCGACTTTTAGCGCCGTTGGGGTGGTCAGGAGGACGGTGTAGGGACCCTTCCACCGAGGTTCCAAGTTCTTAGTCTGGTGTCGGCGGACCCAGACAGTATCCCCTACCTGGAAGGGGTGTGGCAGTACCGGCTGGTTCAGTTGTTCGCGATAAGCTGCTGCAAGGGGTTTCCAGACTTCTCTCTGCACGATCTGCAGGACCTGCAAATGAGCTTGCAGAGAGGGACTGTTAGCAAAATCAGCAATGTCTGGATCAAAAAAATTTATAAATGGGGGTGGTGCCCCATAAAGTATTTCAAAAGGAGTGAGTCCATGGGGGCCTGGTGTGTTGCGGGCCCTATATAGAGCTAACGGAAGGAGGAGCACCCAGTCCTTAGAGCCAGTTGCAAGCGTTAATTTGGATAAAGTCTCCTTAATTGTTCTATTCATGCATTCTACCTGTCCTGAACTTTGGGGTCTATAAGCACAGTGTAATTTCCAATCGATCCCCAATAGCTTAGCCACCAACTGACTTACCTGGGAGACGAAGGCGGGCCCGTTATCTGTGCCTAGGACCTGGGGCATTCCGTACCTGGGGAAGATTTCTTCCAGAAGCTTTTTAGTTACTATTTTGGCAGTTTCATGTTTGGTGGGGAAAGCTTCTACCCACCCTGAAAAAGTATCCACGAACACCAGTAGATATTTGTATCCATATAGTCCGGGTTTGACCTCAGTGAAATCTATTTCCCAATGTACCCCCGGCCGGTGTCCCCGCATCCGAACCCCAGTCCCAATCTTAGTTCTTCCTGTATTTATTTGGGCGCAGGCTGCGCATTCATCAGTTATCTTTTGTAGGGCCTTGTCTCTGTTCAGGAGGTAGGGACCAGCTTCACTGCGTTCTAATAGGGTTTTCATCTTTTTTGGTCCCAAATGGGTCAATTTATGTAAATACTTGATTAGTTCATAGGTATCTCGTATTGGCATAACAGTCTTCCCTTCAAAGACCCAATGGTGTTTATTTGGGTCATATGTGGCCCCCATTTTCTTTAGGAGGTCGGTATCCTCCCTACTATATTGCAATGAGCATTGATGCCGTTTATCTTCCCTTGGGTCCATCAAGGGGAAAGATTGAGAGGTGTCAAGCGGCTTTAGGGCAGCCTCTCTGGCAGTGGCATCTGCCAAGCGGTTCCCTTTTGCCTCAGGGTGGTTTCCTTTCTGATGGCCAGGGCAATGCATAATGCTCAGTTTTTGAGGTAAGAATAGGGCTTTAAGTAGCGCCAGGATTTCAACTTTATTTTTAATTTCCTTTCCCTCTGATGTTAATAAGCCGCGCCTCCGGTAGATTTCCCCATGGATGTGGGCAGTAGCAAAAGCATAGCGGCTGTCAGTGTAAACATTTAGTTTCTTACCTTCTGCCATTTGGAGGGCCTGGGCCAGCGCTATGAGTTCCGCTCTTTGGGCTGAGGTGCCTGGTGGTAGGGCTGTAGCCCAGATTACCTCAGTTTCAGTGGTCACTGCTGCTCCCGCCTTTCGTTCCCCATTTGCCAGGAAGCTGCTACCATCGGTGTACCAGGTGTAGTCTGCATCCCGAAGAGGTTGGTCCGTCAGGTCTGGTCGGGTTCCATGTACTTCCGCAAGAATCTGGAGACAGTCGTGTTGTTCTGTTGCTTCCGGCAAGGGAAGCAGGGTGGCGGGGTTGAGAGTGACTACAGATCCGAATCGCACCCGGTCAGCGTCCAGGAGCAGGGCTTGGTAATGAGTCATACGGGTATTGGAAAGCCAGCGGTCTGGGGGTTGCTTGATTAAGGCCTCCACAGCATGGGGGGCTCGAATAATCAAAGGCTGACCCAGAGTCAGTTTTCCTGCGTCCTTAACAAGGACCGCAATGGCTGCCACCATTCGCAGACAAGGTGGCCAACCGGCTGCTACCGGATCCAGTTTCTTAGACAGATAAGCCACAGGTCGCCTCCAAGGGCCCAGCCTTTGGGTCAGTACCCCCTTGGCATAGCCCTGTTTTTCATCTACGAACAGTTCAAAGGGCTTAGTGATGTCAGGGAGGCCTAAGGCGGGGGAAGTTAGCAAAGCCTTTTTGATGTCTGTGAAGGCTCTTTGTTGTTCTTCCCCCCATGTAAATAAGACTCCCTGCTTGGTGAGGGGGTACAAAGGTGCTGCCATTTCTGCAAACCCGGGAATCCAGAGACGGCAAAAGCCCGCGGTCCCCAGGAATTCCCTCAATTGGCGAGGGGTTCGAGGGGCAGGGATGTGAGTGATAGTCTGTTTGCGTGCCTCGGTTAGCCATCTCTGTCCATCCTGCAACTGATAGCCCAGATAGTTGACCTTTCTCCGGCATATTTGAGCTTTTTTTGCTGAGGCCCGATAGCCTAGTTGTCCCAATGTCTGTAAAAGGGCCCGGGTACCCTCCTGACATTTCTTTTCTGAGGTGGCCGCTAGGAGGAGGTCATCAACATATTGGAGCAAAATTAGAGCCGGGTATTGTACCCGAAAGTCCGCCAGATCCCTATGCAAGGCCTCATCAAAGAGAGTCGGGCTATTTTTGAATCCCTGGGGAAGCCTAGTCCAGGTTAGTTGGCCTGAAAGTCCAAGTTCTGGATCTTTCCATTCAAAGGCAAAAAGAGACTGGCTTTTAGGATGTAGGCGTAGGCAAAAGAAGGCATCCTTCAGGTCTAGTACGGTGTACCAGACATGAGACGGTGGCAGGGTGCTCAATAGGTTGTAAGGGTTAGGAACTGTGGGGTGGATGTCTTCCACCCGTTTATTAACTTCTCTTAGGTCCTGTACCGGCCGATAGTCTCCCGTCCCTGGCTTTTTTACTGGCAACAAAGGGGTGTTCCATGGAGACCGGCAGGGTATAAGGACACCCTGGTCCAGCAGTCTCTTAATGTGGGGGCGAATGCCCTGGTATGCTTCATGGGACATGGGGTACTGTCTAATGGAAATAGGAGTAGCTGTAGCCTTTAGTTGGATAACAAGCGGAGCTTGTTGCAGAGCTAGTCCCATTCCCCCAGTTTCAGCCCATGTTAATGGAAAGTCATTGAGCCAGGAGGACATGTCAGTCTCCTGTGGCTCTTGAGATTCATAGAGTCTATATTCATCTTCTAAGTGCAATGTCAGGATTTGGAGGGGATCACCCTCAGGGCCTGTTATTCTAGCCCCTTTCTCATCGAAATGAATTTGGGCCTTTAATTTAGTGAGGAGGTCCCTCCCCAGCAGGGGATAGGGGCAATCTGGAACATGTAGGAAAGAATGGGTTACTTTACCAGTAGCCAGTTGCACCTTCCGTTCTGTGGTCCATTGGTACCTTTTTCCACCGGTTGTTCCTTGTACCCAAGCAGATCGATGGCTGAGTGGGCCTGATGTCCGAATCAGGACCGAGTGCTGGGCCCCAGAGTCTACTAGGAAGGTGACTGGTTGCCCCCCAACTTTTAGGGTTACCCTGGGCTCAGGGGGGGGCTCCTGGCCCTGACTTCCCTAGTCTTCATCTAGAGCAAGGAGGGAAGTCTGCGGCTTAGGTTTTCGGGATCCCTTAGATTTCTTTGGGCAATCTCTGACCCAATGTCCTCGCTCTTTGCAGTAGGCACATTGATCTTTATCCACTTTGGCCTCCTTCTGGCTTCCCGGCCTGCCTCCCTTTCTATCTTGTCCCTGTACTACGGTGGCCAGCAACCTACTTAATTTCTTATTTTTTTTTTTATCTCTTTCTTCCTGAGCCTTCCATAACCTTTCTTCCTTTTCTTCAGGAGTCTCCCTCTTATTATAAATTCTTTCTGCCTCCTTTAATAGGTCTGGCAATGTATATCCCTGTAGACCCTCCAACCTTTGTAATTTACTTTTAATGTCTGGACTAGACTGCCAGATGAAGGACATAGCCATGCCAGTCGCCTGACCGGGGTCGTCAGGGTCATAGGGAGTATACATCCTATATGCTTCCTTGAGTCTTTCTAGAAATGCTGATGGAGTCTCATCACTTCTTTGTATCACCTGTTTAACCTGTGCCAAATTGGTGGGTCGGCGTGCTGCCCCTCGGAGACCCGCTATGAGCAACTGGCGATAAAGACGTAGGTGTCCCCTACCTGCGTCCGTTGCGAAATCCCAATCAGGGCGAGTCAGGGGGAAAGCTTCATCAATCTCGTTTGGTAACAGGGTTGGGCGCCCGTTGTCACCCGGAACATTCTTTCGTGCTTCTAGAAAGACTCTTTGTTTCTCTTCTGAAGTCAGAAGAGCCTGCAAGAGCTGTTGGCAATCGTCCCAGGTGGGCTGGTGAGTGACTAAAATAGATTCAATCAAGTTAGTCAGTGCTACTGGATCTTTAGAGAAGGGGGGGCTATGTTGTTTCCAATTATAAAGGTCAGAAGCTGAAAACGGCCAATATTGTGGTCGGCCAGTCGGGCCCTCCCTGAGAGGGAGAGCCTGAGAAGTAGGGTCAGGTGGCGGCTCGCGTTTGCTTCTCAGCCGGGCAGCCATGGGCGAGGGGGCCGGAGGCTCTTGTAGAGGGGTAGTCGCTGCGGCGGCTGTAGCCTCTGGTTCTCCCCTGAGTCCTGCATATGGAGGGGGTTCTTCTGAAAGAAGATCAATGAGGGGTGAATCAGGGTCGGGAGGGAGGATGGGGGGGGAGAGACTTTGGAGGGTCCTTCTTGAGGAGGGTAGGATATAGGGAAGAGGAAGAAGGAGCGGGAGAAGAGGAGGGGGAGGGAGAAGTGCAGAAGTTGCCTCCCGACGGAGGAGGTGCTTCGGGAGCTGAAGGGGTGAAAGGAAGTTGAGGTTTGCCCGAAATGACAAAGGGTTTGACCCAAGGAGGGGGGTCGTAGGCCAGGTCTTCCCAGGTCACGATATAAGCCACCTGGTCTGGATGTCCATGGGGTCCGGTATCGAACACTTTAGCTTTGACCTGGGAAATAATGTGAAGATCGAAAGTGCCATCTCGAGGCCATCCCACATTAAATGTGGGCCATTCTGCTGAGCAGAAAGTTGTCCATTTTTTCTTTTTCACTACAACCGACTGATTGCCTGCCCGACGCTGGACTTCAGACCAGTGATCTAGAGTCAAACTAAGAGGGGTAGTTAAAGTTTGTCCCATAGTGTCGAGAGACAAGAGATAAAGGGTTAGAAATACACAGAAGAGACCGACAAATAACAATACAGCAGACAGACGCGCAGCGCGGCTTCGGCGTAAAACCGAAAGCAAAAGCTCAGATGGAGACGGAGAGGGTCCAGGTCCCTCGTCTTCCAGCAGAACCACGTATCCCTCCGATACGGGCTGAGCTCCGAAAAATCGGGCTCCAGACACCCTTGGAACGTCTTCCAGGGCTGCGGGGGATAAGTCCGAACTCGTCAGTTTCTTTTTCCACCCGCCAGATACGGATAGATCCGATCGAATCTTACTGAGTGAACATATAACAAGTCGAGACACAGACAAGACCTAGAAACAAATAACACTGGCCAGCTTACCTCCCTGTGGTTGGTCGGTGGTCCCTGGGTGGGGGTCTCAAATCCCGGGCGAGCCCCCAGGTGAAAGAACACCCCCTTGAGGGGGAGTCTTTCCCCAGGAAGAGACCCGAGAACCCAGAGATCGATCCGAGACCACGAGATGCAAACAGCAAGAGGCTTTATTGGGGGTACCGGTGCACCGGGGCTCGACACGGAGTCCTCACGCAGGAGGGGTGAAGAGCCCCCAGCAGCCGGGAGGTAGGGGTTTTAAAGGCAAACATGCAGAAATATCTCAAACATGTTTCAGTTCAGGGACTTTTCAGACGTCACCAGGCAGTCGCCCGGGCCGTGCCGTTCCCGTGTTATCTTGACCTTGTGCAGGGAGCTCAGGATGTCTCCTCAGCCGGCCGTGTTATCTTAACCTCGGCAGGGAGTTAGGGCCCCTGTAGCTAGGCGTTGGGCTTCCCAGAGAGCGGAGGCTTTTCAGAGATTAGGTATGCACAGGTTACTAAGGCAACGGCCGGTACTTCAGTTAACTATTTCCTTACCTGAGCCCGGGCAGCTGGTTGCAGAAAGTCACTGTTAAGCAAGCGATTGTACAGAAGCCAAAGAAGCAGGTTAGATGTATTTATTAGTGTAGCAGTGGTCTAGCCGGGGTTTTTCAAAATCTTCTCTGAAATTCTAGAAAGAGAAAGTCATTTGGGATAGCTTCCCTCAGCACTCTTATAATCACTCGTGTGTGTGAGTGAGTGTGTGTGAACGTGTGTGTGTGTGTGTGTGTGTGTGTATTTTAGACAGGGTCTCATGTAATCTAGGTTGACCTTGAATTCACTATGTAGCTGAGGATGACCTTGAACTCTTGGTCTTCCTGTCTCTACCTCCCCAGCTCTGGGATTACAGGCATGTACTCAGCTTTATTTGTTTTGATGGAGGGTTCAAATATGTATTAACATTTTCTGAGATCTGTCACTGTTAATAATCTACCACTTTAAATGCAAAGCATTTTTGCATTTTTTTCCTCCCAGGCTACGTTATTGATAGGCTGTGTTGCTTATTTTTCTCATCACTACAAAATACCTGACAAAAGCCACTTGATAGAGAAAAGATTTATTTTCCTCACAGTTTTGGAGGCTACAGTCCAACATGGTAGGCAAGGTTATGGGGTGGTAGCTTCAAGATGCATGTCCAAACTTTATTTTTGTGTTTTGATGTAGGGTCTCGCTCTAGTTCAGCTGACTTGCACACCCCCAACAACTCATCTGCTCCATCAGGACTGCACCACCTAAATTGCCATCAGCTGGGAACTATGCATTCAAAACACATGTGCTTATAAGTGTTATAGCTAGCTTCCCCCCTGCTGGAATCTGGCTTGCTCTCCTGCTGCTGTTATCTACCTGATGTTGGCAAGGAGATGTTGTCCAGCCTCTGCTTATGCCATGCCTTCTCCTGTCATCATGGAGCTTCCCCTGAGATTGTAAACCTTAATTAAAAGTTTTCCTCCCATTAGCTTCTGGTCAGGTACTTTATCCTAGCAATGAGAAGGTAACTACAACAAATATAAATCTTCAAACATTTCAGGAGTATTATAAGACGCTATGATTTCAAATTGGATGTAGACATCTTTCTTAGAATACTGAATGTGGTGAGTTAGAAGTTTCTGGAATGATTAAATTGCATAAAGATTTTTCATGTTATGCTTTGTGCCTGTTATACTTTGATGCTGATCTAAGAATATCACTACTTAGTATAACATATTGTAAATGCTATCTAAAGATGATTTTGTGCATCTTCAACATTTGTTGGTGTCCATGTTGCAGAAAATTGGGAAATGGATGGAGGCAACCAGAATGGGGACTCTGAGCTCCTACTCATCGGGCTCTCAGAGCTTCCTGAGCAGCAGCGGACTCTGTTTTGGACCTTCCTGTCCATGTGCCCGGTCACAGTGGTGAGAAACATGCTGGCCGTCGACTCTGACTCACACCTGCTCACCCCCATGTACTTCATTCTGGCCAATCTCTCCTTCATTGACCCCTTCTTCATCACCAACACGATCCCCAAGATGCTGCTGACCCTTCAGTCCCAGAATAAAGCCATGTCCTACGCAGGATGTCTGACACAGCTCTTCTTCCTGGTCTCCTTGGTGGCCCTGGACAACCTCATTCTGGCTGTGATGGCATATGACAGCTATGTGGCCATTTGCCGCCCCATCCACTACCCCACAGCCATGAGTCCTAAGCTCTGTGTCCTGCTCCTCACCTTGTGCTGGGTGCTATCTATCCTCCATGGCCTCATCCACACCCTCCTCATGACCACAGTCACCTTCTGTGGCTCCCAGAAGATCCACTACATCTGAGAGATGTATGTCCTACTGTGGCTCGCGTGAGCTGACATCCCCATCAATCACATGGTGCTGACTGCCACTGGCTGCTTCATCTTCCTCACTCCCTTTGGGTTCATGATCATGTCCTATATCTACATTGTCAGAGCCATCCTCAGAATCCCCTCAGCCACTGGGAAGTACAAAGCATTCTCTACCTGTGCCTCTCACTTGGCTGTGGTCTTCCTCTTTCATGGGACTCTCTGTATGTTTTATCTGTAGCCCCTGCCCACCTACTCCATGAAGGACTCTGTTGCCATGGTGATGTATGCAGTGGTGAACCCCATGATGAACCCTTTCATCTACAGCCAGAGGAACAAGGACAGGCATGGGGCTCTGGGAAGGCTCTTCCTAGGGAAGTCCTTTAAGAGGTTGTTGTGAAGGTCATGTGAGGCATTAAAGTGGTGACTGTGAGTATTCTCCACCACACCTAAGACCTGTGAGGGGATGGATATAGGAGTATTAGAACACAGATCCACCTGAGAATGAGATGAGCAATTTGTGTAACATAATGTCCGCACCTTGCAAGCCTCAGAAATAAGTAAAGACATACTGACATCTGTTAATCAGAAATGTGCACATCAGTAAGCAGCTGTGGAGATTCAATGAGATGATGTGTGGAAGTCCACAGCAGAATCTCAGCCCATAGCAAAACTGTTGTTATTAAGCAGGGTATCTGCAGGGAGCCGCAAGCAGTCGCCATTACAAAATGGCTCTGGCTTCCTGTCTGTGTTGAGGTAAACAACTCCATATATGGCTAAAGCTTCCGCCTTCCACCTCCCGGATGGTGAGTGCTTCCTCTGTCGTAAACAACTCCATATTAGGCAGTGCCTTGACTCAACCTTTCCCGAGCCTATCCCGTGGCGCCTGGGTGGTGGCAAGCTGGTAGCAACCAATCAGTGAGCGCCTCGTTGCACCTTCCCTCTATAAAAGCAGCCGCACATTCTGCCCCTCGCCCCTCGCCATCAACCTTCATGTCAACCAAGAGCTCTCCAATAAAAGTGTGATCAAGAAGGATCCTCGTCTTGTGGTCATTCTTCCCTGTGGGTCAGGGGGGCTCGCCGCAAACTGGTGCCAAAACCCGGGACGCCGGGAGCCTTGTGGTCACCAGGCGAGGGGTCGAAGAGGATTCAGAACTTGACACACGGAGAGGAAGGCGCCGGTAAGTCATTGTATTCCCCATCTCTTTGTTCCAGGTATGGGTAACTCCTCCAGTGCCAGGTACAGTCCGATAGATTTCACTGCCCCTATTAAAGAACTTCTAAAACAAAGGGACTTAAAGATCTCGAGTGCCACCATCAAAGGCATTGTCCGGGACATGGACGCCGCTGCCCCTTGGTTCGCGGTGTCTGGGGATTTAACCCTCGCCTCATGGGAAAAATTGGGTAAAGACTTAGAGGCGGCCCAGGAGAAAAATCAACTGGGTAAGGGTGTTCTTCCTTTTTGGAGAATGGTCCACTCATGCCTGGCTTCGGGGACCCATCCTGCCCCCCTTAGGGAGGGCCGCAAGAGACTCTTGCAGCATCAGGACAGTCTTTCAGAATCTGATGTCAGTGAGGAATACAAGGAAAGGACCAGAAAGGGGTCCAGGGACATTAAGCCCAGTCATTCACAAGTTTCGGGAGGATTTCCCAGTCATTTTGAGATCTCAGAGCCCCTCATTGAGGTGCTAGGAGAGAATGCTCCTGCTCGACAGGGAGAGGATGGAGGTCCACCTAAATCTGTGCCAACAGAGGCGCAAGGGCTCTACCCTTCCCTTTTGCCACTCCAACAATTAGACATCCGGGGGGGGGGAGGATAGCACTTCTGCTTCAGAGGAAGATGACAGTGCATTGTCCGATGAGGCGGAAGAACATAAATTAGAGGAAGTTGTTTCTTGCCCGAGGTTCGGGCGCCCTCTTGCAGGTGAAGGAGCGCAGAGGCACCGGTTTTAAGGAAGCTCAGATTAAGGAAATTCAAAAAGAGGAAGTTGGACCTAGGGTGTGGCCCACAGCCCCCCCAGAGCCTGTTATTCCCCCCCCATATGCTCCGGTCCAGGACCGATGTCACTTTGTTAAATCTCAGACTTGGTCCCGCTTAGCATCGGCCTTCCCTGTCTTTGTGAATCCAGCCACCCATCGGAGGACTTGGGAGCCTGTGCCATATAGACAGCTTAGGGATCTAGTGCAAGCATGCAAGGATTTTGGCCCCACTGCAGACTACTCTGATACGCTGCTCCGTAGGCTCCTCGCGGCTCCACTCACCCCTTCAGATTGGACAGAGCTGGCGAGAGCATGTCTTACAGGGGGACAATATTTGGATTTCAGGTCTTTAGTTGCTGATAGAGCACAGGAGCAAGCCCGGTTGAATATTCAAAATGGTCAGCTGGATTGGACGGTGGATATGCTCCTAGGGACTGGGCCCTATCTTGGTAATCAACTAGAGCTCCCTTTGGAGGTTTATCAGCAGATTAGTGATATCCACTACCACGCATGGAAAGCACTCCCTAATAAGGGAGAGGTGGTCGGTAATCTGACCAAGATAGTTCAGGGTTCTACGGAGCCTTTTGCTGATTATGCAGCCAGGGTAATGGATGCAGCAGAAAAGACAATTGGTGTCACAGATTTTAGTTTGCCTTTTGTGCAGCAACTAATCTATGAACAAGCTACTAAGGAATGCCAGAGAGCAATTAACCCAGTCAGGAGGGGTAAGATGGAAGACTGGCTCAGGGCCTGCCGGGAGGTGGGGGGCCCTTTATCTAATGCAGGACTAGCTGCTGCGGTCGTGACCGCTACAAAAGCCCAGAAGCAGATGAAAAACCCAAAAGGATGCTTTAAATATGGACAGACTGGACATTTCAAACGTCAGTGCCCTCAAGCAGGCAATGTCGCCCCCCCTAGAAGGGAGGGTCAGAAGCTCCGCCCCCCTGGAATTTGCCCACGGTGCAAGAAGGGGATGCATTGGGCCAATGAATGTCGGTCTGCAAAGGATATTAACGGCATGCCCCTTCCTTCCCTCACAGCAACTCCTAACCAGGACCAAAAAAACGGGGGGAAGGGCCCCTGTCCCCAGGGCCCACAAATTTATGGGGCACTGACGACACCTCAGGCAATGACGTCGGCCCTCGGGCCGATGTCACTGTCCCCGCCCGGAGAGCAACGTCAGGTTCCGCAGGGTTGGACCTCTGTGCCACCTCTGGATTGGTCCTAACCCCGGAAATGGGTGTGCAAATTCTAGACACAGACGTGTCTGGCCCGTTACAGAAAGATACAGTGGGCCTTCTTTTGGGACGATCCTCCTCTACCTTAAAGGGTCTCATAGTTTTCCCTGGTGCTATTGATCCAGATTATACAGGTGTGATTAAAATTCTCTGTCATTCCCCATATGGGGCGGTCTCGATAGCTCCGGGAGATCGCATTGCTCAGTTGCTAATCCTACCTTCTAATCATTCTTTGTTTCCTGCCCAAAATAAATCACGAGGAGACAAGGGTTTTGGATCCTCAGGTGTTGACCTTGCTTGCTTATCTCTGGAACTAGACCAGAGGCCTCTTTTACAATTGACCATCGAAGGCAAGGAATTTTCCGGATTAGTTGATACAGGGGCGGACAAAAGTATCATCAAAAAAGATTCCTGGCCGAAAGCCTGGCCGCTGCAGAAGTCGACGCAGACTTTACAAGGATTGGGGTACGCAGAGACACCACAAATGAGTGCAGGACAGCTGACATGGATCACTAGAGAAGGCCAAAAGGGGATTTTTCAACCATTTGTACTGGAGGTTCCCATTAATTTGTGGGGAAGAGACATTCAGTCTCAGATGAACCTCGATTGACTAATGACTATTCAGAGGCTAGTAAGACCATGATGAAGATCCAAGGTTTTGTCCCTAGTTCAGGATTAGGAAAGCACCTTCAGGGCCGATCTCAACCTATAATTCCAGTTGAGAAATTAAATCGACATGGCTTGGGTTTTTCCTAGGGGCCATTGAAAATTCCGCTGCTCCTGCACCAATACAGGTGCCCATACCTTGGGTTACTCAAAAGCCCGTATGGGTCCCTCAGTGGCCCCTCTCTTTAGAAAAATTAGAAGCAGCACAAAACCTTGTTAAGGAACAACTTGATCTCGGTCATTTGGAACCCTCTGTTTCCCCATGGAATACTCCCATATTTGTCATCAAGAAGTCTTCAGGAAAATGGAGACTGTTGCATGACCTCAGGGCTGTTAATGCACAGATGCAGGTTTTGGGCCCTGTCCAGAGAGGCCTCCCGGCACTCTCTGCCCTCCCTCAGGGATGGCCAGTAATGGTCCTGGATATTAAGGATTGTTTCTTTTCCATCCCCCTGAGCCCCCAGGATAGGGAACGTTTCGCTTTCACTCTCCCTGCCGTAAATCATGAGAAGCCTGATGCTCGTTTCCAATGGCGGGTCCTACCCCAAGGAATGGCCAACAGCCCTACTATGTGTCAGCTTTATGTAGACTCTGTGCTAGACCCAATAAGACAACAGTTTCCATCTTTACGCATGCTTCACTATATGGATGATATTTTGCTTGTAGCCCCCACCTTAGATGTCCTACATGCCTCTTTTCAGGTGACAGTTAAAGCTTTGGAAAGTAGGGGTCTTTTTATAGCCCCGGAGAAGGTCCAACAGACAGATTCAGTTAATTTTCTGGGCTCTGTTCTTAGCCCATCCTCTGTGAGGCCTCAAAAGATTTGCATTCGCACTTCTCATCTTCGCACATTAAATGATTTTCAAAAACTCTTGGGGGACATTAATTGGCTGCGGGGGTTTCTTCATGTTCCTCGTGCTGAGCTGTTACCCTTATTCTCTATATTAGAAGGTGATCCTGACGTTACTTCCCCTCGCAGGCTTACCGAACCCGCACGTTTAGCTTTAGATAAGATTGAGGCAGCCCTTATGCATGCGCAACTTACTCGTTTTGACCCTGCAAAATCGCTTTCTCTCTGCATTTTGAAAACTAGAGATGTCCCTACGGGAGTGATTTGGCAGGAAGGCCCGCTTTTGTGGATTCATGGCCATTCTCTGGGGGCCCGTACCCTCCATTATTTCCCACAGTTGGTGGCTCAACAGGCTTGTTTGGGCCTAAAAACCTGCCTTACTCACTTTGCTAGGTTGCCTGATAAACTGGTGATCCCTTATACTAGAGATCAGGTGGAAGTTTTGTCAGGCACGGTTGATGATTGGAGCATCCTCATGTGTGCCTTTCCAAATACTATAGATAATCACTATCCCAAGAGCCCCATTCTATCCTTTGTTGAGCAAAACTTAGTCTATTTTCCTCGAATTACTGCTAAAGACCCACTGCCTTCAGCCCCCGCTATTTTCACTGATGGCTCCAAGACAGGTCGGGGAGCCTATTTGGTACAGGGATCAGACCCTGTGGTAAAGTCTTATAGACCTGATTCTCCCCAGATTGTGGAATGCATGATTGTTTTGGAAGTCTTTCAGACCTTCCATGGTCCTTTCAATCTCTTCACAGACTCACAATATGTGGCTAATGCAGTTGTTGGATTAGAAATTACTGCTTCCATCCATCCAGCTAGTTCTGTTTCAAACATTTTCTCTAAAATCCAGTCCCTCATCTTACAACGCTCTTCTCCCTTTTATGTTACTCATGTCCGTGCTCACTCTCTGTTGCCAGGACCCATATCCCAGGCTAATGATTTGGTGGATAAGGCAACGCGGGTAGCCACGTTGGCCCTGAGCAATCCCAGGGACCTAGCCATCGAGTTCCATCGACTGTATCATGTTCCAGCAAACACCCTGAGAAAGACTTTTGCTATCTCTAGGTCAGAAGCGCGTGACATTGTTAAGGCTTGTCAATCCTGTGTCACTTTTCTGCCCTCTCCACATGTGGGTGTGAACCCACGAGGCCTAAGGCCTGGAGATCTTTGGCAGATGGATGTTACCCACGTCCCGGAGTTGGGCAAACTTAAATATTTACATGTCTCAGTTGACACATGCTCAGGAATTATCGTAGCTTCTCCTCTTGCGGGGGAAAGGGTAACTCATGTTAAAACCCATTGCCTGGAGGCCTGGGCAGCTTGGGGAAAGCCACGACGTCTGAAGACAGACAATGGCCCCGCTTATGCCTCTTCTGGTTTTCGCGCCTTCTGCGCCCAGATGCAGGTTGTCCATACTACTGGCCTACCCTATAATCCACAAGGCCAAGGTATAGTGGAGAGAGCAAACAAAAGCTTAAAAGCAATCATTTTTAAACAAAGAAGGGGGATAGCGGAGAATGCCACCCCCAAAGAAAGAGTCTCTTTAGCACTCTTTACTCTTAATTTTTTAATTCTGGATGATGATGATAAATCTGCAGCTGACAGGCATTGTTGTCGGGAGACACAATCACAAACGGAGAAGGTCATGTGGAAGGATGTGTTGGATAATAAATGGAAGGGACCGGATCCTGCTTTGGTCAGATCCAGGGGAGCTGTTTGTGTTTTCCCACAGGACCAAGAATCACCTCACTGGGTTCCCAGTCGGTTGGTAAAAACGGTCCGACTCTCCTCAGAGGACAACCCGGAGATCCAGAATGATCCTGAAGAAGCAGATGTGGAGGAATCTATGGATGCTGGCCTTCCAGTGCCTGGCGCTCAGTAGAGGAGAACAACGCTGGGGCATCTTGTCAGCCTTTCCTAAGCCCCTGCCGGTACATCATGCTGCAGCGGTCTTCCCTCGCTTCTTCACAACTCAGAAGGAGCTGGGTCTCCCCACTGTGATTGGGGATACCACGTATGTCAGCTTAGGGGAAGATCGGAATTTTGGGGAGGTCGGAGCCCTTTGCTTCACAATTGATTCACCCCGTAATTTTTGTATAGGGCTGAGAAAACAGGCCTCTGGTTGGTTTGCCGCCTGCGAGCCCAGACCAGGCGGGACAAGGTGGTTATTTCTCAGGCACTTGCCGCTTTGGAGTGTGGGTCCTCCCCCCAGATTTGGTTGTCGGCCCTAAAAAGCACCTAGTTTCCCCTGGCCCTTGCACCCTTAGGGCCTGAAGTGCCCATTGCACAAGGATGGGCAGAGGGTTGGTGTTGGGAGCACGACACTCTTCACGCACAGGATGCGAGACAAGGTACTGCACATGGGGTAAGCTCTTAGCAGCCTCATGCAGGGCATGTCTGATTGCATATGGGTTGGTACTGTAATCCCATCTCTGAGAAAAGGTACCGGACGGGTGTGACACCAGCCTGGCTGGCCACTAGACCTGGAGTCATCACAATGTCCTTTCGAACATCAGAGATCAGACCTCTACCCTGGCCTGTTGCGTTTAAACAAAAAGGGGGAACTGCAGGGAGCCGCAAGCAGTCGCCATTACAAGATGGCTCTGGCTTCCTGTCTGTGTTGAGGTAAACAACTCCATATATGGCTAAAGCTTCCGCCTTCCACCTCCCGGATGGTGAGTGCTTCCTCTGTCGTAAACAACTCCATATTAGGCAGTGCCTTGACTCAACCTGTCCCGAGCCTATCCCGTGGCGCCTGGGTGGTGGCAAGCTGGTAGCAACCAATCAGTGAGCGCCTCGTTGCACCTTCCCTCTATAAAAGCAGCCGCACATTCTGCCCCTCGCCCCTCGCCATCAACCTTCATGTCAACCAAGAGCTCTCCAATAAAAGTGTGATCAAGAAGGATCCTCGTCTTGTGGTCGTTCTTCCCTGCGGGTCAGGGGGGCTCGCCGCAGGTATCAGTTTGTTATAGAACATTTAGAATTACAAGATACAATAATCATTTTTACTTCAGCTATCAAAAGACTTTCAGTTTCATTGGGTGTAACTTCTAGACTGTGGCCTCTGTTAAACACACAACTTTTATCCCAGAATGAATTCAAACTATTTCAGAATTGCTTTTTACTTAACAAGAATAACACCATTGTAGGACAGTAAATAATTAGCTACATAGTTGCTTAATGCCTACACTGTATTTTAGTATCTATGTAATTCATTTAACACATTACCCTATCCTTCAGTATTGAATTGATTTCAGTTTTCTCATTGTGTACATGACAGTAAATGTCTTTGTGGTAAACCGTTGTTCATTTATGATTTTACAGGGAACTGTGTTGATACATTCTCTCAAAGAACAATCTAAATCTAGCTACAGGATGGCTGATCAATGATGCTTTCAGAAAATTATGAGATTAAAATAAAAAATGTGAAAAACCATCACACAAATGGTGTCATCCTTGTCAGGGAGCCATATGGCTGCAGGGACAAAAACACTCAGGTCCCAAGTACTCATTCGGAGAACTGCCTACAAGGCCATCCTAATGAAATGACCAGCTATGACTTTTAGACTTGATTTACCTGGTAGCTAATGGTGAGTTCTATGACTTTAAGACTAGGTCTACTTAGTGGCTACCAGCTTCTGTGAAACACAGATGCCAATTGTGTTCCTTCCAGAACAATGTGTACAATTTTGTCCTTTCCTAATAAAATCTGTATCCTTCTTTGGTTCTTTGGATGCACAAGAAGTCAACGTTGCTTCACTCCGTGTGTTCCAGATAGTTCTCATGATTTTTATATTATTCACAAACAAGACTTTTCAATACTTTGTTATTTTTTTTATTTATTTGAGAGAAAGAATAAGGGAGAGATAAAGAGAGAGAGGGAGAAAATGGGTACGCCAGGGCCTCTGGCTACTGCAAATGAACTCCCAGACACTTTGTGCCACCTTGGGCATCCAGCTTGCATGGCTACTGAGGAACTGAACTGCTGTCCTTAGGCTTTGCAGGCAAGCTTCTAAACCATTGATCAATCTCTCCAGCCCACAAACAAGACTTTTAAACTTGGAAGCTCATGTCTCGTTAACTTTTACACATGGGCTGCCTGTATGAACCTTTCTTTGGCAGCCATCATAATGCTGAACCATGTTTATCATCTCCCTTCCATTTGCAGTCTCACTGTAGATATACAAAGACTAGAATATGCAAACCATTTACATTTGCAAATTTTTGGAATTTAATGTGAAATGAAACATATTTTACATGTTCATTTAAAATGGGTTTACTGAGGGATAATTTACATATAATAAATTTGCATAGAACAAAGCATATAATTTAATGTGTTTTGGCAAATGCATTTACCAGTGTAATCTACACTACAAGCAAATGTAGAATATTTTTTGTCCATTCCAGGAGTTGCTTTATGGCCAATCTCTCCCTCCATCATAAATCCAAAGCAGCTGTGGCTGGTTTCTTTCACTATAGAGTAGGTAACATTTCCTAGAAGTCAAGACAAATGAAATCATTTGTGTCTGACTCCTACATTTTAACTGTACCCATGTTTCTGTGATGTCACTGAGTGTTTCTTTCTGACTATCCATTCCCATGATGGCATCTGGTTTGCTAGGTAGGCAGCTTCAAAGCCAGCCTTCAAAGACTCCTGCCTCCTGGCATGTCAGTCCTGGCACTATCTCCTCCCTTGTGTGGGGGCTGAATTTAGGGCCTTGGTTCTAATAACAGAACATAATAAAAGTGATGGGACATTACTTCTGAAGTGACTCTAGCAGCAAGGAACCAGAGGCAGCATCCAGCTCACAGCCAGTAAAACACTGAGGCTTTTGGTAGAGTGACTGGGGTGGTGCCAGGCACTGAGTCCTAGCAGATCCTTAACCAGCAAGCCTGGAGATAAGGACATGTCAGGCTGACACCTGGATTACACCACCCAGTCCCAGCATTTTTCATGAGAATTTAGCACCCCAACTGATATGTGCAATGCATTTAAAACACACACCAGACTTCCAAAACTGTATGAAGAAATGAGTGTAAATTATTTCATTTATAATCTAATATTTGTGACATGTTCAGATGATAGTATTTTATTTTATTTGTTGTGCTGGTGATAGAATCCAGGGCTTCACATGTGCTATGCAAGTGCTCTACCACTGAGCTCTATCCATTGACCTGAGCAGTAATATTTTAAATTGCTGAATTTACTGAAGTGCATTGTTAAAAGTTACTTTACCTGGTGCTGGAGCAATGATGGCTCAGTGGCTAAAGCCATTTGCTTGGAAAGCCTGATGACTGGGATTCAATTCCCCAGTGCCCATGAAGAGCCAGATGCACAGAGTAGTGCATGTATCTGGAGTTCCTTTACAGTGGCAAGAGATCCTGGCATGCCCATTCTCTCCTTTTCTTTCTCTCTGTACCAAATAAATGGAAAAAAAACTTTAAAATTTTTACTTTACCTGTTTTTATACATTTAGTAAAATGGCTTTATTTTCTTTTTTTGGTTATTTAGTTATTTGAGAGTGACAGAGAGAAGAAGGAGGCAGAGAGAGAGAGAGAGAGATAGAGAATGGGCGTGCCAGAGCTTCCAGCCTCTGTAAACGAACTCTAGATGCTTGCGCCCCCTTGTGCATCTGGCTAACGTGGGTCCTGGGGAATTGGGCCTCGAACCGGGGTCCTTAGGCTTCACAGGTCAGCACTTAACCACTAAGCCAT
The DNA here is from genome assembly GCA_036346955.1 of Dipus sagitta. NCBI lineage: Eukaryota > Metazoa > Chordata > Mammalia > Rodentia > Dipodidae > Dipus > Dipus sagitta. The sequence continues at coordinate 63,994,867 of CM070778.1, read as the reverse complement.
CTCTCCAGCCCTATTTTTTTAATTATTTGTTTATTTCTTTTCAAGGACAGAGAGAGAGAGAGAAGAGACAGAGAATGGGTGTGTCAGAGCCTCCAGCCTCTGCAAACAAACTGCACATGTATGTGCCACTTTGTACATCTGGATTTGTGTGGGTATTGGTAAAATTGAACTCAGGTCATTAGGCTTCACAGGCAAGTGCCTTAACTGCTGAGTCATCTCTCTCTCCAGTCACTAAATTATTTTTTATTGAATCGTGTTAGCATACAAAATACATGGAGTCACACACACACACACACACACACACACACATATATACTTTGTTCCTGTACCTCCTCTTCCCCCACTGCTCATCCATCCTGCTTTTCCTCTCTTACATTTCTCCTCCACCTCACAAGCAGAACCTCTTTCTACCTTCATGCTATATGCACATGGTGCACACTTAATTTCTAGTGGGTGACTTTACTCTGGATGACAGTGTCTTCCTCTAGAAGTAAATTACTTCTGCTTCTGACAAGTGATTATGATAATTTTGCTCAGGCTTTAATAGTGCTGATTCAAGCTGGGCTTCACGGTGGGCTTGTTAAAAGTGTGTGTGCTGCAGTTTCTCATTAGGTAGGATCTTAACTCATAAGTTTTGTGACTCTAAAAGCTCTGCCTAGTTCTTTTATTATTTTTTTAGTATTTTATTTATTTATTTATGAGAGAGAAAGAGACATACAGAGAGAAAGAGAGAACAGACATGCCAGGGCATCTAGCCACTGCATACAAACTCCAGACACATGTGCATCTGGCTTACGTGGGTGCTGGGGAATCGCGCCCAGGTCCTTAGGCTTCACAGGAAAATGCAGTTACCACTAAGCCATTTCCCCAGCCCCCTTTATTTTTTATATTTTTATTTTTTGAACTTGAGTTTGTGTGTGGTACATGTGTGGTGCATGTGCATGCCTCATGAGCACAAGGGTGGAGGCCAGAGAACATCTGATGTGGTGTCCTCTGTTGCTCTCCAACATGTTTTCTCAAAATAAGTCTCTCACTGAACAGGTGCCATTTTCTGTCAGACTGACCTGAGAGCCCCAGCAATTCTTTAGTCTCTGCCCCTACAGGGGTTACAGGCAGATTACATGGATACATGGGTGCTGGGGAATTGAATTCAGGGCAAATCAGCAACTCATGCTGATACTTCATGTGCTCTTACCACTGACCCATTTCACCAGCTCCCCTCTCTGTGACATCTTCTGCTCTCCATCTCTGGGTTGGTTTTGGAAAGCCTTTCGGGGGAAGTCGTCAGTCATCAGCTCAGTCTCTTTGGGATTCTCTTCTCACTGGGATTTTGGCCCATCAGGTCACACTTTGTAGCTCTTTGGTGCCACTCTGATTTTCAAGGTCAAGCTCTTGTCTTCATTTGACTAGGAACAGGAGCCTGGAGAGGTACTTCTCTGGCCAAGCACCTGGTAGAATAAGTCAGCATCCTAAGGCATTCTGTGCTATGGATGAACTTCTGCCTGCCGCATCTAGAATGCTGACAACACAGTGGAACCCTCATGAAGAGACTGGTGCTCTTATACAAGGGACCTCCAAGTGTTTCCTTATCCCTGGGACATGTGAAGATGCAGTAGAGGAAGCTATCTGTGACTGGGAATTGGGCTGTCTTCAGTCACCAAACATACTGATATCTTAAAAACTTCTATTATAATACTCATGAAACCAAAAACTGTAAAGTCACTCTCAACTCTTTTTTTTTTTTCTTTTTGGTACTACTCACTGATCAATGTGTATCTACAGTCTTCTTTGCATAGTCAGAATTGACCTTAGAAGTAACTGAGGTACAAAGAAACAAATTTGGAAATTTGGAAAGAAACAAATTTGTAGTAAAACAACTTGAGAAGTTCAAGATTTCTACTGAATATCTATGTAGATACAAGTAGCCATTACTCTCAAGCTTCTAAAGAAGACTCAAGTGCTGGGGCTGGAATGATGGCTTAGTGATTAATGGCTCTTGCTTGCAAAGCCTGATGGCATGGGTTCAATCTCCAGTACCCATGTAAAGACAGATGCACAAAGGGGCACATGCATATGGAATTTATTTGCAGTGGCAGGATACCCTAGCATGCACATCCATGCTCACATACTGTCTTTCTCATGAATAAAATATCTTTGAAAAAAAAAACGTTTTGCCATGGTGACACATGCCTTTAATCCCAGCATTTGAGAGACAGAGGTAGGAGGATCTCTGTGAGTTCGAGGCTAACCTGAGATTACATATTGAATTACAGGTCAGCCTGGGATAGAGTGAAACCCTACCTCATAAAACTAAATTATTTTTTCCTTTTGTTTTGAATCAGGGTCTCACTATGTAGCTCTGGCGGTCCCAGAACTCACTGTGCATACCAAGCTGGCTTTGCACTTATGACAATCTTCCTGCCTATGCCTCCAGGGGGCTAGATTACAGGAGTACACTATCATGCTTGGCTCTCTGTTGGCATCATGGGCTTGGATTCCCCTGTCTATGGTCCTATGTTATAGCAGCAGGTAAACTAGATTGGACATAGATGAGGAAAAACATCTGTGAGCTTCATCAGAGGTCAGTATCTTCCCAAACTGAAACAATAGGAAAGTGGAAAGAAAACAACTAAAACAGATGATGTAGGAACTGAGGAATAATTAGAAAATGTATAACTTAGCCTAATGGTAAAACCAGAAGGAACAGAAAGAGAAAAAGAAACAGAAGAAACCCAGGAAATAATAATTGCTGAGAATCTTTCCAAAATAATGAGAGGCACCAAACTAAGAAAGATTTAGCAAACTCAGAGAACAATGAAGAGGATGATATCAAACAGAAGTATAAAAAATGAGAAAAAAGTCAGGCATGGTGGTGCACGCCTTTAATCCCAGCACTTGGGAGGCAGAGGTAGGAGGATTGCCATGAGTTCAAGGCCACCCTGAAAATACAGAGTGAATTTAAGGTCAGGCTGGGCTAGAGTGAGACCCTACTTTAAAAAAGCAAAACAAAAAAATGAGGAAAAGGCTGGGCATGGTAGTTCATGCCTTTAATCCCAGCATCCCAGCACTTGGGAGGCAGAGGTAGGAGGATCACTGTGAGTTCGAGGCCATCCTGAGACTACACAGTGAATTCCAGGTCAGCCTGGGCTAGAGTAAAACCCTATCTTGAAATATCAAAAAACAAAAAAAAATGAGAGAGAGAGAGAGAGAGAGAGAAGACAAAATGGAGGAATGTACTTGAAAGAAGCAAGAGGAGAGAAAAAACATATCTAGAGGTAAAGGATGAGAATGGTGTGTTGGATGTTGGCCAGAGGGCACAAAGTTTAAGATAGACAGGAAGACAGTTCTGGAGTTCTATTACAGAACTGTGATTGTAGTTAGTCATAATATACACTTGAAGATTACTGAGAGGAGACCTTAAATGTTCTCATGCCAATAAGGAGATAACTAGGTAAAGTGATGGGGATTGGTTATTAATTTAACCATGGTAATCATTTTACAATGTATATCTTCATCAAATATCAGTGTATTCTGTAAATAGATTCAACTGGTAAATGATTAAAAAGCTTTCATTTCTCAAACTTCATGTTTTCAAAATTAAATGCATTTATAATGACTCTTAATGGCAAGGGTGTGGGTAAACGAACATTATTGCACCTTTCTGAATCCATAAATTGTGTCATTTAGGAAAGGAAGAGGTGTGTACGTGTGTGTGTGTGTGTGTGTGTGTGTTGTATGCATACACAAACATGTGCAGGTCAGAGGTTGATGTCAGGTGTCTTCCTCTGTAACTCTCCACCTTTGTTACTGAGGCCAGCCTCTCACTTGAAACCAGGGCTCATTGATTTGGCTAGTCTAGCCAGTCAGTTTGTCCTGAGGAATCTCCTGAATCTGTCTCCTGGGATGACAGATGGATTACCATGCCTGCCTGGCATTTACATGGGTGCTAGGGATCTGAACTCTGGTCCGCATGTTTGCATGGCAAGTACTTTATCTACTGAGCTACTTTCCACTTCCCAAGTCTTAAGTTCTGCACTTCTGAAAGCAATCTTTTTGACTGGAGGATAGACAGGACACAGAAAAGCAATGTCAGATCCAGGGACTTTGGGGGACATTGATAAGATTAGGTAGAGCAGTGTTAAATGCTCATGGGGTGTACTAGGGGTGGGAATACAGTGGTAATGCTCTCAAAATATTTTCTGATATGTGTTGAAAGATCACTAAATGTGAAGAACTGTGGAGAGACCATCTTGTCCCTGTCTCTTATGGTAGAGGTGGAAATAAGCCACCCATGTTCAAGAACTTCCTAGGGCCACAGAGCAGCAGATGAGAGGGGATTCTGCAAGCACAGGTCCCAGCCCTGGTTTTGCCCCTGGGATTTTTCCCTGCAAGTAACCTACAGAGTGTTTAGCCCAAAACTGTCTGGAAGCCCAAGAGTATAGGAAAGAGATGCACTTCATCTCTATTCTGTACCCATAGTTGGCATACTGTGACCTGTATGTCAGAAGCTGAGGCCTTTGATGACTGCTAGCTATGGAGGAGAACTCCAGCACACTCCTTCCCTTATCTCTCCCTGCTTCAGTCATGTGTCTGTCTGTTGTCACCTCCTAGCCAGAGTAAGCACAGGGGAGCATCGAGACTACTTTACACTGTTGTGCCTTTAGGAAATTGTAAGTATTATTTGCTTATTCTGGGAGAAGAGTGGGGATTAACAATGGTATGAAAGGTGCATAAGTTACCTAGCTGATTGTGATTCTGAAGGATGAATTTATTTCCATCTCCCATCCTTGCTTGTTTTCATTCACTCCACACACATTTTATTTATTTATTTATCTGTTTATTTGTTTGTTTACTATGAGAGAGAGACAGAGAGAGAGAGAGAGAATGAGTGCACCAGGGCCTCTAGCCACGAATGAATGCCAGATGCATGTGACACTTTGTGTATCTGGCTTTGGCTACTGGGCAATCAAACCAAAGTCCTTAGGCTTTGCAGGCAAGTGCCTTAATCACTGAGAAGTCTCCTTGTTTTTTTCTCTCCCATGTCATTCCTGATCCACCTTGTTTGATATCTCAAACTCTCCCTCCTTTCTCACCTCACATTCTACATCATGTCCTTTCCCCTTCTTTTTATCCTTCATTCTTACTTCTTTTACTCAGCATCCTGACCCACTTCCCATGTGTCTTCATAGTCAGTGTTCATCACTTCACTCTAAATCCTTCCTGTCTCCCACTCTGGCATCTCTTCTTTGTACCCTCATCTGCGAACATCCTTTTAGTCTCTTGACTTTGAGAGGACATTACAGATAAGCCAAGTCAAGCCATGGGACCAGTATGAGGTAAGACAGTAAAGGGACAGTAGAAGTGTCAGGACAGGGTAAGTGGCTATATTAGTTACTTGTTGCCATGACAAAATACCAAGAAATAGCTTAAGGAAGAAAAGGGGTTATTGTGGCTTACAGTTTGTGGGAATACATTCCATCATGGCGGAAGAAATGGCATCAGGAAAGAAAGGGCAGCTGTCATATTTCATCTATGCTCAGAAAGCAGAGAGTGAGTTAGAAGTGGGGTTAGACTTATAAAACTGCAAGGCTTAGACCCCAGTGACACAACACCTCCAGCAAGTTCTACCTGCTAAAGGTTTCCCATATTCCCAAGCAGCATCACCAGCTTGGAACCAAGTGTTCCAACATGAATCTATGAGGGACTCATCACATTTAAACCACAACAGTAGCCTTCCAGGGAGGATGGAGAGACACTGCATAACCAATGAATGGGCTGAGGGCCAGGTCAACGTCAGGATGAAGACGTGCTTCAAGTTGGCCTGCAACAGATGCCTTCATCAAATAAGGACAGAATGAGGTATCACCAAAGGATGAGGGTGGAAACAGGATAATGAAAAATAAATGGACAGATAGAGGAGGAAAAATCTGAGGTATTATGCTAGATATATTTTAAAATGGTATTGCCAGGAGTATTGCTGGCACATGCCTTTAATCCCAGCACTCAGGAGGCAGAGGTAGGAGGATCACCATGAGTTCGAGGCCACCCTGAGACAACATAGTGAATTTCAGGTCAGTCTGAGCAAGAGTGAGACCCTTCTTCGAAAAACCAAAAATAAAAAAAATTAAAAATTAAAAATGGTATTGTAATATAAGTAGAGATAGGCCAGCCTGGGATCCAGAGGAGCTCCAGATTAGCCTGGACTAGAATAAGACCCTCTGCAACAAACTGAGACAAAAACAAGTGAAAAAGTTTTGGGACTGGGGTCCTAGTTCAGCAGTTAAAGATGCTAACTTGCAAAATCTGAGTCCCCAGTATGATTACCCATCACCCACGTAAAGTTGGATCTGGCATTTGTTTGAAGTGGCAACAGATCATGGAACACTCAAACACATACACAGGCACATGTGCACACCCACACACCTACACACACATGCTTGTAAATAAGTTCATAATAATAGCTCACTCCCCATATAGGAACTTTGGTGCAATAGAGAAGGTTATGGACATGCATAGTGGTTTGATTTTGGGCTGAGCCCTTTAGGGTGTCTGTTTCCTTATCCATGAAATGAATCTATATACTTCACAACACAGCATTGCTGTCCTTGGGATGAGCAAGTCTGAGTGAAAGAACGGGAAAATTCCGAGTCCTCAGACTCCATTGATACCACTCACCAGAGCAGAAGCACCGTCCCCCTCACTAGAGGACAGCACATTTCTTTAGACCAAGGACCATGCAGATGCTCTCATAGGAACAGAGAGAGGACCATGAAGATGCTCTCATAGAAACAGAAAGAGAGGAGAAGCGGCTCCAGCAGCAGTGGCACCAGGCCCACGGAACCACAGCTGTAAGGCTTGGCTTGAGCTATAGGAAAAGCCAGGTGAGGGGATTTTCCACTCATACCAGAGCTCTTCGCAAACTCAAGAAATGTGAAGGGAGAACCACAGCGAACAACAGAGGAGCAGATCATGAGGTAGAGGATCACATGGACCAGCAGGAGAACTAGAGCCACCATTCACAGCCTCCCCTCCCCCACCACCAGCACAAGCACCAGCAAAAGCACCAGAGACCAGGGGAAGGGAGCTCACAGCACCCAGCACCAGTGACCAGAGCAGCAATCCCATGACCCAGCCAGCCTACTTGAACCTACAATGCACCAAAGAGGGACCCCAGCAGGAACACAGCATAACTGAGACCAAAGTCATCCCAAAATGTAACTGGGATTACACCAGATCAGTACCCATCAAATAAGCCTGGTATATAGGCTGGAACCAGAAGTGCTAATTGCACCTTCCATATCACGATAAATTATATGTTAAATCTGATGGATGGTCAGGTTTGCCATTCTTTTTCTTTTCCTTTTTTTTTGAAGTAGGGTCTCACTCTAGCACAGGCTGACCTGGAATTCACTCTGTATTCTCAGGCTGGCCTCAAACTCATGGCGATCCTCATACCCCTGCCTCCCAAGTGCTGGGACTAAACGTGTGCACCACCACACCCAGGTGGATTTGCCATTCTTAAATAAGCTATATTTTGGGCTTGTTATTTGTTGCTTCTTAATTTATAGTGGCTTTGTTTCCTCTTCTGTTGTACATTAGGGAAGAGTCTCACTTCGTCACAAGCTGACTTGGAACCCTCAACAGACCAGAAATCTTAGCCTCCTTGTTGACAGGATTAAGGGTGTGGGGCACCACACATCCTAAGGGACAGTGACTTTGTTAGAGGATCTGGTTGTCATAATGTTTACTCTTGCATAAAGACTCTGTGCTATTTTTCATTGAATGTGTACACTGTTTAGTAAAATTTTAGAGTCTGCCTGTATTTTGTTCCACTTAGCTAACTTGAATATGCTCATAGCAGGCACACCCAACACCTAGGGTCACTTTTGTAGATACTCTGAGAGTCTTGAGAGCCACACCTAGCATCTTAAGCTCCTACCATGAAGATATATAACATCACATTGATTGATACATCTAATAATACTGCAGCTAACTAGAAAACACAAGGATTAAATTAATCCAAGATGCAAAAATATATACATTATAACACAAGAAACACCAAAAATCAAGACAGTATAAATCCACCAAAAAGTATTGATGCATCAGAAATGACCTCCAGTGAGAATGAGTTAGAGGAAATGCCTGAGAAAGATTTCAAAAGAATGATTATAAATATGCTCAAAGAAGTCAAAGAGGAAATCAAAGGAATGAAAGAGGAAATCAAAGGAATCAAAGAAGACACAGGAAACCAATTAAATGAAAGAAAGAGGACAATAAAAGACATAAATAAGTAAATAGAAATGATAAAGGAAAAACAGTCAGAATTACTAGCAATGAAGAACACAGTTAATGGGAAAAAAAAACCTCTGTAGGTAGAATGGATGAAGGAGAGGACAGAAAATTTAAATAAGAAGACCAGATGGCAGATCTAATACAGTCCAATAAAGAGAAAGAAAACTAATAGGAAAGTATGAAAGGGAATTTCAAGATATTCAGGACACTATTCAAAGATCAAACATAAGAATTCAGGGTATAGTAGAAGGAGAGAATTTCACTCTAAAGGCATAGTAGGCATTTTCAACCAAATCATAGAAGAAAACTTCCCCCAAATTGTGAAAGAGGTGCCAATGCAGATACAGGAATCCTTTAGAAGGCCAACCAGACAAAACCTAGAAAGAACCTCTCCTCACCATATTATAATTAAACTACCAAACATATAAGCCAAAGAAAAGATATTGAAAGCAGTTAGAGAGGAAAATCAAGTTACCTACAAAGGCAAGCCCATCAGGATCACAGCAGATCATTCAACAGAAATTTAAAAGCCAGAAGGGCTTGGAGTGATATATTCCAAGTTCTGAAAAATAACAACTGTCAACCAAGGTTACTTTATCCTGAAAAGCTATCCATTCAAATAGATGGAGAAATAAGGACATTCCACAACAAAAGCAGGCTAAGGGAATATTTGAAGACAAAACCAGCTCTACAGAAAATACTTGAAAGAATCCTCCATGCTGAAGAGAAAGAAAAGCACACATATAAGGCACCTGGAAAAAACAAACAATACTCAATACTAGTTAACACAAGAGAGGAAAGGTAAAACCAGAAGAACTACCATAAAATGGCAAAAATAAACACATGCCTTTCAATAATATTGCTTACTATCAATGGCCCCAATGCCCCAATCAAAAGACATAGGTTTGCAGACTTGGTTAAAAAGTAGGATCCTTCAATTTGTTGCCTCTCAGAAACTCACCTTTCTACAAAGGATGGATAGTATCTTAGGATCAAAGGTTGGAAAATGGTGTTTCAAGCAAATGGGCCTAGAAAACAAGCAGGAGTTGCTATCCTAATATCTGACAAGGTAGACTTCAGTCCAACATTAGTTAGGAAAGATAAGGAAGGTCACTTCATATTGATTAAAGTCACCCTCCAACAGGAGGACATTACAGTCCTAAACATATATGCACCTAACATGGGGGCTCCCAACTTCATGAAACAAATGCTATTAGAACTAAGGTCACAGATAACACCACACACAGTTGTAGTGGGTGACTTTAACACCCCATTATCATCAATTGACAGGTCATCCCAGCCAAAAAAAAACCCAAAAAACAAAAACAAAAACAAATAAACAACAACAACAACAAAAACAGAGAGGCATCTGGATTAGATGCGGTCATAGAAGAAATGAACCTAACAGATATATACAGGACATCTCATCTAAATGCTGCAGAATATACATTCTTTCAGCAGCACATGGAACATTCTCTAAAATAGACCATATATTTGAACACAAAGCAAATCTTAACAAATACAGGAAAATTGAAATGATTCCTTGCATTCTATCTGACCACAATGGAATCAAACTACAAATCAATAGCAAGAAAAACTATAGAGCATACACAAAATCATGGAAACTAAATAATACACTACTAAATGATGAATGGGTCAATGAAGAAATCAAGAAAGAATCAAAAATTTCTTAGAGTCAAATGATAATGAGAACACAACATAGCAAAACCTTTGGGACAAAATGAAGGCATTCCTAAGAGGTAAATTTATAGCTTTAAGTGCCTATATAAGAAATTAGAAAGGTCTCGAGTAAAAGACCTAATACTTCACTTTAAAGCCTTGGAAAAATAAGAACAAAGCAAACCAAAAATCAGTAGATGGGAAGAAATAATAAAGATTAGGGCAGAAATTATTGAAATAGAAACCAAGAAAACTAATACAAAGAATCAATGAAAAAAAGAGTTGGTTCTTTGAAAAGATAAATAAGATTGATAAAGCCTTAGCAAATCTGACCGAAAGAAAGCTAGAAGAGACACAAATTAATAAAATTAGAGATGAAAGGGGCAACATCACAACAGATACCAGAGAAATTCAAAAAATCATAGGGACATACTATAAAAACATATTTTCCATTAAGTATGAAAATATGAAAGAAATGGATGATTTCCTTGATTTATATGACCTACCTAAATTAAATCAAGATGAGATTAATGACTTAAATATACCTATAACAAGTATGGAGATGCAAGCAGTTATCAAAAATCTCCCAACTAAAAAAAGTCCAGGCCCAGATGGATTCACTGCTGAATTTTACCAGACCTTCAGAGAAGAACTAACACCATTGTTTAAGCTTTTCCATAAAAGAGAAAAGGAAGGAATCCTACCAAACTCCTTCTATGAAGCCAGCATCACCCTGATACCAAAATCAGGCAAAGGTAGAACAAAAAAAGAAAATTACAGACTCCCTCATGAACATAGATGCAAAAATTCTCAACAAAATATTGGCAAAGACAATACAAGAATATATCAGAAAGATCATCTACCCCAACCAAGTAGGCTTTATTCCAAAGATGCAGGGATGGTTCAACATACGCAAATCGTGAAATGTAATACATTATATAAATAGACTGAAGGACAAAAATCACATGATCATCTCATTAGATGCAGAGAAAGTGTTTGACAAAATCCAACATCCCTTCATGATAAAAGTCCTATAGAGACTGGGAATAGAAGGGACATATCTCATATCTCAATATAATAAAGGCTTTTTATGACAAGGCTACAACCAACATATTCCTAAATGGAGAAAAACTGGAAGCTTTTCTACTAAAATCAGGAAATAATATAAAGGTGTCCACTTTCCCCACTTTTATTTAATATATTACTGGAAGTCTTAGCCATAGCAATAAGGCAAGACACGCACATGAAAGGGATACAAACTGGAAAGAAAGAGATCATGTTATCATTATTTGCAGATGACATGATTCTATATATAAAGAACCCTAAAGACTCTACCAGGAAACTGTTAGAGCTGACAAACGCCTACAGCCATGTAGCAGGATACAAAATAAATACACAGAAATCAGTATCCTTCCTGTATGCTAACAACAAACACACAGAGGATGAAATCAGAGAATCACTCACATTCACAATTGCATCAAAAAAATAAATAAATATAAAGTACCTTAGAATAAACCTAACCATGGAAGTGAAGGATGAAGAAGGTCTACAAAGAAAACTTTAAGACACTTAACTAAGAAATTGCAGAAGACACTAGGAAATGGAAAAATGTTCCTTGTTCCTGCATCCGAAGAATCAATACTGTGAAAATGGTAATCGTACCAAAAGCAATCTACACATTTAATCCAATCCCCATCAGAATTCCAACAGCATTCATCATGGAAAAAGAAAAAAGAAAACAATCCAAAAATTAATTTGGAATCCCAAAAAGTCTTCGAATATCAAAAACAATACTGAGCAACAAAAATAAGGCTGGTGGGGGCTGGAGAGGTGGCTTAGCGGCTAAGTGCATGCCTGAAGCCTTAGAACTCTGGTTCGAGGCTCGATTCCCCAGAACCTACATTAGCCAGATGCACAAGTGGGCTGCATGGGTCTGAAGTTCATTTGCAGTGGCTGGAGGCCCTGGCGTGCTCATTCTCTCTATATATCTGCCTCTTTCTCTCTCTTTCTGTCACTCTCAAATAAAAAAGTAAACTATATATGTATATATAAAGTAAGGCTGGTGGTATCACCATACCTGATTTTAACCTATACGACAGTGCCATAGTAACAAAAACAGCATAGTACTAGCACAAAAGCAGACATGTAGATCAATGGAACAGAATAGAGGACCCAGATGTAAGTCTAGGTAGCTATAGCCACCTGATATTCAATAAAAATGCCAAAAATACTCACTGGAGAAAAGACAGCCTCTTCAGCAAATGGTGCTGGGAAAACTGGATATGTATCTGTAGAAGGATGGAAATAGATTCTTCTCTCTCTCCATGCACAAGAATTAAGTCCAAATGGATTAAAGACCTCAATATCAGACCTGAAACTCTGAAACTGCTAGAGAAAAAAAGTAGGGAAAACCTTCAACATTTTGGTCTTGGCAAAGACTTTCTGAATATAACCCCAATTGCTCAGGCAATATAACCACAGATTAACTGCTGGAACCTCATGAAATTACAAAGATTTTGTATGGCAAAGGACACTGTGAATAAAGCAAAGAGTCAACCTACCGAATGGGGAAAAAAGAAAACCTTTGCCAGCTATACATCTGACAGAGGATTAATATCTAGGATATACAAAGAACACAAAAAGTTAAATAATAAGAAATCAAACAAGCCAATTAAAAAATGGGCTATGGATCTAAATAGAGAGTTCTCAAAAGAAGAAATACAGATGGCATATAAGCATCTAAAAAATGTTCTACATCACTAGTCATCAGGGAAATACAGATTAAAACTACATTGAGATTCCATCTCACTCCTATCAGATTGGCTACCATCATGAAAACAAATGACCATAAATGCTGGGGAGGATGTGGAAAAAGAGGGACCCTTCTAAATCTGGTCCAGCCAGTGTGGAAATCAGTGTGGAGCTTCTAAGACAGATAAAAATAAATCTACCAGTATGACTCAGCTATAGCACTCCTAGGCATATATCCTAAGGACTCATCTCATTACCTTAGAGATACTTGCACAACCATGTTTATTGATGCTCAATTCACAATAGCTGGGAAATGGAACCAGCCTAGATGTCCCTCAACTAGTGAGTGGATAATGAAGATATGGCACATTTATACAATGGAGTTCTCAGCGGAAAGAAAAATGAAGTTATGAAATTTACAGGAAAATGGATGGATCTGGAAAGGATTATACTAAGTGAGGTAACCCAGACCCAGAAAGCCAAGCATCGCATGTTCTCTCTCATATGTGGATCCTAGCTACAGATGATTGGACTTCTGTGTGAGTAGGAAGAAAACTCAGTAGCAAAGGCCAGTAAGCTAGAGAAGAGATACAAAGGGAAGAGAAAGGAAGGGAGGAGGGTACTTAATAGAATGGTATTGCATAGATGTATGTATAAGAATAGATTAATGGGGGTGAAAAGGCCCAAAGTGAGGTCAGGGGAAGAGATTATGTAAAGGAAAGGTGGAAGGAGGGCTAATCAAAATCTAATAGGATATAAATAAATCATATGGAAACCTACTTTTATGGACAATGGAACACTCAGGAGCCATTGATTGTTGCTAGAAAAATTTCAGTGCCAGGGATGGGATACCTTCCAGTGAGTTGTTGGTCAGGGAGGTCTCTGATGCCCCCAAAATGTTATAGGCCATTGCCAAGGCCCTTGGTTTCCCACCAGGAATAGATGGTAAGACCCAATTGCTGAAGACTCCACATACTTGAGCTGCAAAGTCACTGAGAAATCCTGCTGGAGCTGAGCTGAAAAACCCCCTCCATGTAGACCAGCTGACAGAAATCTGGAAGAAGCCATTCTGCTTACAGTTCAATGGGAGAAAGAGAAATCACCAGCGAAGATACTCAACAGTGAACACTGCAAGCTTTCTATTTGGCCAGCCAGGCCAAATGAGCCAACTGGTGCAATAGTGGCATGTCTGTCTTGGTGGAAACCAACTACCCTCTAATTGGACTGGAGCCTTGCTCCATGGGAGGGAATACATCCCTGATACTGAAAACTTAAAACAGGGGTAGTCATGAGCCCTAGGGGTGTAACATCTCCTGCTCTCTGGATAAATGCATATACTATGCTTATCAAACTGCCCAGTAAGCACTTCTCTTAATGTTCATACCCTTATATTAATGCTACTCTCAGTTTTGGTAGAGAATCTTCTCTTTTCAGATGGCAGTGACCTTGAGATGACTCAGAAGGCATCATGGTGCTGGAAAGAAGTGACAGGAGTGCTCAGTACTGCAATATCTCTATCACACCTTCCAAAGCTCAGGGTCTATTGCAAAAGAGGTGGCGGAAAGAATGTAAGAGCCAAAGGAAAGGTAGGACTCCTTACAATGTGCTCCTTCAGACACAAAATGGCCTGGATACCCATGACCTCACAGTGCCTGACACTACCTACACAAGACCATCATAATAGGAGGAAAAGATCATGACATCAAAATAAAAGAGAGACTGATTGAGAGGGGGAGAAGATATGATGGAGAAAGGAGTTTCAAAGGGGAAAGTGAGTGAGGGAGGGAGGACTTTACTATGGGAATTTTTTTGTAATCATGGAAGTTGTTAAAAAAATTTGAAAGAAAAAAAAGAAACAGAGAGAGAGAGGACCATTCAGATATTCTCATAGTAACAGAGAGAGTGGACCATGCAGATGCTCTCATAGAAACACAGAGAAAGGACCATTCAGATGCTCTCATAGAAACAGAGAGAGGATCATGCAGATGCTCTCATAGAAACAGAGACAGGACCATGCACATTCTCTCATAGGAACAGAGAGAGGACCATGCACATTCTCTCATGGGAACAGAGAGGGCCATGAAGATGCTGATAGGAACATAGATAGCTCTTGCAAGATGACTCCTGCCCCACACCCTCCAAGAGCTGCCCTTGCTTTCCTCTGAGCCTACAGAGTAATTTGGATGGTATAAAAGAGGCTCCCATGTAGTTTTTCCATTTCCAACTAGGTACTGATACTGAGAGGAAGGAAATCCCATTCATTCACAAGTCATAAGGAAAGCAGTCCACAAAAATTTCCACACATGGCCATGGTAGCAGAATAATGGCCCCAAAATACTCAATCTAACACTAACTCATGGCATCCTATTGACATAGCAGAAGGTATTTTGTAGTTAAAAATAGTGAGATGGTGATATTGTGCTGTGTTAACAAGATAGGACCTAAATGTCATCCCAAGTTCTCTCATGAGAGAGAAGTATGTGGGTATTCAGCTATAGGAAGAAGAGAAGGCAATAGAAGTTGATTGAAGTGAGGATGAGAGTGATGTAGCCACAATCTAAGAAATGCCAGCAACTATTAGAACTAGAGACAATAGATTCTTCCCTAGAACTTCCACAGAAGCTAGTCCTCCTAATACCTTTAGAATAGCTTTATCAGATTTTTGGTCTCCAGAAAAATAAAAAAAAAACACATTTCTATGTTTTCAAGCCATTCAACCTAGGACAATTTGTTGTAAAATAGCAGGGAACTGATTCCCTGTCCAAGAACCCTGTCAGGACCTAGGAGTACCTCATTTCCTCAGCATGAAAACCAGGGAAGGGGCCGAAGTGATGATGGAGAGAGACCGTGAGTTGACACAGGGGAATGTTCTCCCCTAAGATAAGGAGGCTTAGAGTTGGTCCTAATAAACTGCTGAGATATTTCTGGAGGCTTGGGCAGGATTATGGTATAGACAACAATAGAGGGATACTATAAATGGAGTTACAAGGCTCAGGAGATCATGGATCAGAGAAACCACTGCTTGGTTACGTTCCCTAGAAAGCTCCCAGAACACATTTCAAAGGGAAAAGAGACTCCAAGAGGCTCAGTGTGAGTGTCCTGTGGCTTTCATTTGAATTTCTCTATGACTAGAAATGCTGAACATCTCTGTGTGCTTACTGGCATGTGCACATCTTCTTTTGTAGTGTCTCCTGGTGCCATTTAAAAAAATATAACTGATTTGGTTCATTCTGCAGCTTACAGGCCAGTTCCTAGCATTTGGAGTTTCTCTTTGACTTTGTCCTTTCAGTATCAACGGCAACAGAAACTCATTCTCAAGTGGTCCAGGAGACCCCCAACCATCCCAGCTCTCCAACATCTGTACCCTGGCCCTGCCATTTCACTGTCCCCATATCTGCTTATATTTGTGAGCTGTCCTGTTGGGGTTGGGTTCCCCATGGTTTGACCAAGGACAGGGACACCAATCAGGCTCCATAATAAGTGCTTGGAGCTCTGGGTTGAGGTCTGTAAAACTCATCACTAAGCTCTTTGATCCATTATCAATGTCTCCTCTGGCAGCAATAGGGTATATTGAGGGGAGAGACTGTATGATAGCCATGGTTTCAGAAGGGGTCAAGACTTATGCCTGTGTTCCATCCTTGCCTTAGGTGACTGTCCTGCTCCACCAGCTGCCATAGTGTCTCTTCCAGGTGACGATAGGTAGTCTGAAGGTCACAGCACTGCAAGGCACTTCCGCAGAGCCTGGATGGAAACCATCATGAGCCCCAGGGCTCCTGTGGGTGTCTGGCAGGTTATGCACACTGCAGGCCCCACTGACCTCAGCAGCCTGACTTATGGAGCTCACATTTGTCCAGGTGCAGACAGTTGTTGGCCTCAGTGTATTGGATGCAACTTGGGGGTTAAAAAACCTCTTTACACAAAGTTTTCAGTACCAGAAATGAACTTCCTCTCTTGGAGCAGGCCTCAAATTCAAGGGGCAGTTGGTTTCCCCAAACACACAGTCCATCATTGTGCCATTGGCATATTTTACCTGATGGGACAGCTGTCGAGCTTGCATGGTTCAATGATGATTAAGCCCATTGATGACTTTTCACCCCCATCAGGCTGAATCACACTTCCAGCACTATGACAAAAGGAAATAGGAAGGAGGCTTCCAGCTCAGCTCGTGTTTGCATTATTAGTGCCCTGCAGACACAGCATGTGAAGTCTTCAGCAATAGGGTCTTACCAAGTAGTTCTGGTGGACAACCAAGAGCCTTGCAATAGTAGCCTTATTGTTTTGGGGTCTCAGAGTTCACCCCCTGACCAAAAATTTATTGGGAGGTAACCCACTCCTGGAACTGAACATTTTCTGTAACACTATATGGCTTCTGGGCACAGTATTATTCAACTCCCACATGGTACTTCTGCCCAAATTCTTTTTAAAACACACACACACACACACACACACACACACACACACACTAGTGCAGAAATAGGATTCTATATGACCTATTCATAACATTTTAATTTTATGCCCTCATCACCCTATGGTAGCACATCTGACTCCATAACCTCTTTAATTTTGACTGACCCTTCTTGCATCCCTTCCTTTCCTTTATCCCCCTCCCCTGACCCAGTAAAAATCCTGTGGATGGGGAGGTCGTAAGTCCTGAGAAGCTCTTTCTATTGCTTTGGGTAAATGGATGATTATACTTACCAAATTGCCCCCTAAATATTTGTCTATGTGCATATATTAATGCTACCCATTTTTTTATTAGAAAAGATTCTTTTTACAGATGGATAGTGACTACTGGAAAGACTTAAATGTCATTGAAGTGCTGAGTAAAAGAGACAGTGAAGTGTGAAGCACTAAGTGAGACATCTCTATCACATTCTTCAAGGCTGAGGGAATATTATGGAAGAGAGGGAAGGAAAAATGTAAGAGCCAAAAAATGTAAAGGAGTACTTTATAATGCTGTTTAGCATATACCAAATTGCCATTGCATTCATGACCTCACAGTGGCAGATGTTACCTACACAAGACTTGCTTAGTAAGAAGGGAAAAATGATGACATCAAAATGGAAGAGGGAATAGATGGAAAGAAGAAGAGGTTCTGAGTAGCGGCCTTGGGGAGAGGGGACAAAGGAGGGCGGTGGAAAGGGATTGTGATGAGTATACATTGTGTACATGGGTCGAGGCTGTCCATAAAAATTAAAAAGATAAAATTCAATGTTTGTTAGCTTTGAAATAATAGAAACTTAAGTAGGATCCTGATAATGCCAGAATTCTCTGTTATTAATTAGATGCAATCACAGAATTTTGGAGGTAGATGAGTGCAGAAGTAATTTAGGCAATTTTTCTATGAAATTCTAGGAATCATTTTACTTTTATGACTGCTGTGCAAGACATTGTTGGAGTGCTCAAAACCTAAAACTATTCTTTTAATGTGTTTTAGGGAGAGTGAGACATACTTGAGGATCAAGAGATGAAGGCTCTCTGGTCTGTTCATATTTGGGTTCAAAATCCTTGCATTATGATGAATGGATCTCATTTTAAATTATTTAGAAATAATTGCAGAATGATTCAGGTAGTGTAATAAAATGTTATATTGCCAAACAAAAAAACAACCCTCTTCACGTGAGCCTCACACAGAAAGGACCTCAGCCAAGAACCTTCCAGTCCATACCAAAAAAGGTGCCACACAGAAACCAAGATTGAGTAAAAGGACAGCCTTACTTTAATCAAATTCCAGAATGAGGGACACAGTTTCTTGTGGCCCAGGCTCAGCAGAAGATGCATGGGTATGTGTGAAAGACTTTTCCAAACACCCCAAAAGGATCAGTGTGACTGATCCATTATCCAAAAAATGGTTTCCATATGGCTTACTCATAACATCTTAAATTTTGACTAACATTCCCATCTACCCTTTCTTTACTCAATTCTTCCCCTGACCTCACTTAGGCTATTCCACCCCCTATCTGTCCATCTACTTGCATATGTACAATACTATGCCCTTAAGTTGTTCCCTCTCCTCTATCCTTTGTAGGCCCTTTCTAGCTTACTGGCCTTTCTTACTGATTTTTACTCCAACTCACAAATAAGTCTAAACATTTGTAGCTAAGATCCACGTGTGAGAGAGAACATGAGACTTTGGGATTTGGGGGCTTGGGCTACCTCATGTAATATAACTCTTTCCAGATCCATCCATTTCCCTGAAAATTTCATAATTTCATTTTTCTTTACTGCTGAATAGAAGTCTGTTGCATAAACATATCACATTTCCATTACCCATTCATCCATTTAAGGACATCTAGGCTGGTTCCACCTCCTAGCTATTGTGAATAGAGTGACAATAAACATGGATGTGCAAGTATATCTAAGGTAGTAAGAAGAGTCCTTAGGATATATGCCTGGGGGTGGCATAGCTGGGTCATATGGTAAATCTACTTTTAGCTGTTTCAGGAATCTCCACACTGATATTCATAATGGCTATACCAGTTTACCTTCCCACCAACAGCATAGAAGGGTTCCTCTTTTTCAGCATCATCGCCAGCATTTATTGTCATTTCTCTTCTTCTTTTGTGTGTGTGTGTTCCACAAAAGATTAATTTTCTTTTCTTACTGCACTAGGAAAATCACATTGGAATCAACAAATCAGATCATCATTATTCAGAGGATAGGTGTTATTACTCCAGCATCACTTAGGGGGCACCCCTTCGAAGGGAAATTCAGGTCAGCTTCCTGGGGACAGCTCTTCTTAGGAGGGTGGCATTTTTCTTCTCAGGCTGTTGGGTGGACACTTTGAGACAGTGACACAAGCAACTCCATGTTCTGCCAGCAGAAGCTCTAACTGTGTGCTTTTAAAACATCAGAAGAAAAAAGGCTGTCACTAATATCTTGATGATAGCCATTCTGACAGGAGTGAGATGGAATCTCAAAGTAGTTTTAATTTGCATTCCCCAGATGGCTAACAAGCTGATTTTGATGTCACTGTGCTCTGTGAGCACATGCAGATGTCAATTTAAGCCCTTTACTCTCTGCTTTTGGGCTTTGGAGACTTTCTTTGGATGCTTTTCATTTTCCATTTTCCATTTCTCCTGCACCATCTTCTTCCTGTTCGATCCTCCTGACTAGGCAGCATCTTTCCTCCTTGCTCTTCTTGCTCATTCCCATTACTTGCAGAAGTTTCACTCTGTCAAGCCCTTCTTCTTTTTCTTCCCCTTATTCTTCTCCACCTCTGCTCTGCCTTCTCCTCCTTCTTCCAGTTTTTCAGACTGAGTCCATGACCCCTTTCAGTTTCATGGGTCCCTTTTGGACCTGTTTGGTGGCCTCCATGGTACTTTCAGTGAGTAGTCCAACTATAGACTCTATTGATGTTTTTTCATGATTTCTTTTGATATGTTTGTTGTGGTCTATGCATGTGTACCTATGTGTGCACCCTTTGCACATGCATGTGGGGTCCAGAGGAATATGTCAGTTGTTCTCTTCTATTTCTGTACACCTTGATTCCATGAGATAGGGTCTCTCATTGAACCTGGAGCTCACAATCTTTCAATTAGACTGGCTGATCAGCAACAAGCCCCAGCAATCCTTCTGGATCTTGCCCTCTCAGCACAGGGGTGACAGATATGTACAGCAGTGCTTGGCTTTTTATGTTGGTGTTGGGAATCCAACTCAGGCCCTCAGCAAGCTCTCTCAACCATGGAGCCACCTCCCTTTTTCTTTCTTTAAATCCTTTTTTTTTGAGGTAGGGTTTCACTTGAGCTCAGGCTGACTTGGAATATGCTATGTAGTCTCAGGGTTACCTTGAACTCATGCCAATCCTCCTGCCTCTAGACACTGAGTGCTGGGATTAAAGGCATGTGCTACTATACCCAGCTACAGCCCTTTTTTAAAAATTAAATTTTACTCCATCTTTGTCTTTCTCTTAGAGCTGTAAGTGGCTCAGTTTCAATCTGGTATCCCTGATCCAAACCATTCCTGCAGAATTTATTCTCTAGTACAGATTGTCTCACAGCAGATGAAAACTTCTAGTTTTCTTTTATCTGGAAATATCTTTATCTGTCTTCAATCTTGAATAATATTTTTCTGGAGGTAGAATTCTATTTGATATGTTTTTGGGGGGGCATTTATATGTGTAGTATGGCGTGTGCTTGTGTTGTGAAGACACATGTGAAAATGTTACATGTCCTCCCCGTCACTTATCCTAGCATTCCCGAGAGATGGAATCTATCCCTGACACTGGAGCTGCCATGGCAGCGAGGCTGGCTGACCATCGAGCTCCAGCAGTGATACAGACTTTGCACCCACAGGACTGCGTTTACAGGTGTGCTTGGCCATGCCACATATTTACATGGGTGCTGTGGACAGGGCTCAGGGCTAATTAGACCCTCATGCTTACTCAGCAAGTGCTCTTTCCAGTGAGCCATCTGTTGATTCTGACAGGAGTGAGATGGAACCTCAAAATAGTTTTAATTTGTATTTCCCTGATGGCTAAGGATATAGAACATTGTTTTAGATGTTTATATGCCATATGTATTTTTTCTTTCATGAGCTCTCTATTTAGTCCAATAGCCCATTTTTTTGTTTTCTTTATTTAAAGCAACATTTTTTATTAGAAATGGACATACTTTGTATGTAAACAACACATGTTGGTAGGATCCTTTCCCTCCTCCCTGCCCCTTTTCTGACGAGGCCTTCCTCATTGAGGATGCAGGTCAATCCCATGGGGATTGTGGGTCATGCATTATGGGGCCAGCAGCCAGTAATGGGGAAGAGGGAATGTCTCTGTGCAAAATGTCCCAACTTGTGTCTCTAACAATCTTCCTACCCCTCTTCCACAAAATTCCCTGAGCCATGCTGGGAGCATTTTAAATCCACTTCAGTGATGGGCACTTAGGAGCTTCTGGATCTCTGGTTTGGTAGGTGTTGAGTGTCCTCAGTGTCTATCTGCATTAACCTTGTGCTGATATCAGATTCACTAAGAAAGTAGCACTGTTGCTCATTTCCCCAACTCCTCGGTGGTTTCAGCTGGGGCCAGGGTGGAGTGCACTGGGTCGTTTTTTTAAAGCCCATTTTTAAAATTGGGTTGTTTGTTTTCTTATTATTTAGTTTTCTGAGTTCTTTGTATATCCTAGATATTAATCCTCTGTCACATGTATAGCTGGCAAAGATTTTCTTCCATTCTGTAGCTTGCCTCTTTGCTGTATTCACAGTGTCCTTTGCTATACAAAAGCTTTCTAATTGCATGAGGTTCCAGTGGTTGATTAGTGGTTTTATTTCCTGAGCTCCTGGGGTTATTTTCAGAAAGACATTTCTTTGCCAATATGTTGAAGTTTTTCCCCTCCTTTTTCATCTAGCAGTTTCAGAATTTCAGGTATGATATTAAGGTATTTGATCAATTTGGACATTATTCTTGTGAATAGAGAGATATAAAGATCTATTTTCATCCTTATGCACATAGATATCCAATTTTTCTACCTTTTTTTGAAGTAATTGTGAATGGGAGTGATTCTCTGATTTCATCCTCAGCATGTTCATTGCTAGCGTATAGAAAGGCTACTGGTTTCTGTGTGTTTATTTTGTATCCTACTATGTTACTGGTTATTAGCTCTGACAGTTTGCTTTTAGAGCCTTTATGTATAGAATCATATCATCTGCAAATGATAATTTGATCTCTTCCTTTCCAATTTGTATCCCATTTATGTGTTTCTTTTGCCTTATTGCTGTAGCTGACTTCCTGCACTATATTACATAAAAGAGGGGGCAATAGACACTCTTGTCTTGCTCCTGATTTTAGTGGAAATGCTTCAAGTTTTTCCCTGTTTAGTATTATGTTGGCTATAGATTTGTCATAAATAGCGTTTATTATGTTGACATATGTTCCTTCTATTCCCAGTTTCTTTAGGACTTTTACCATGAAGGGATGTTACATTTTGTCAAATGCCTTTTCTGCATCTATTGAGATGATCATGTAATTTTTGTGTTTCAATTCATTTATATAGTGTACTACATTTGTTGATTTGCATATGTTGAACCATCCTGCATATCTTGGATAAAACCTACTTAGTTGGGGAGAATAATCTTTTTGAGATATTCTTGTATTCTGTTTGCCAACATTTTGTTGAGAATTTTTGCATTTATGTTCATGAGGGAGAGTTGTATATTATTTTCCTTCTTTGTTCTTCATCAGGTTTCGGTATCAGGGTGATGCTGGCTTCATAGAAGGAGTTTGGTAGTATTTCTTCCTTTTATGTTTTATGGAAAAGTTTGAGAAGCATTAGTGTCACTGCTTCTGGGAAGGTTCGGCAATATTCACCAGTGAGTCTATCTGGGCCTGGACTGTTTGTAGTTGGGGATTTTTTTTTTATAACTGCTTGGATCTCTGTACTTGTTATCAGTCTATTTAAGTGATTTATCTCATGTTTATTTAATTTTGGTAGGTCATGTAAATCTGGGAAATAATTTCTTTCAAATTTTCAAACTTGGTATTAAAACAAATGATAATCTAACAAAGTCAAAGTCCCTAAGTGTGTGTGTTGCCCCTACCCTCAATCCTGTCCACTGGGAGGCTGAAATTTGTGGTCTGCATAGGGTTCCAAGTCAGCCTGGGGCTGAGTGTGATCCTGCCCCCAAGAATGACAGAAGAAGACAATGGCACTATAAATCAGGAAGCAACAAAGGACAACCCCAGAAAATAGCTTATTTAAGAATAGCAAGGCAACCATCAGTCAAATCTGACATATAACCTGCCCTGACATGGAAGGTGCAATTAGCATTTCCAGTGCAGGCCTATATACCAGTCTTTGTGGCAAGTATTGACCTGGTGTAGGTAGACCCTGTTACCTTTTGGGATGGCTTTGGTCTCAGGTATGCTGTGTGTTGGCTTAGGTCCCTCTTACTGCACTGTTGGCTCAGCTTGTCTGGCTGGGTCAGTGGGTCCACTGCTCTGATTGCCTGGTCTAGGTGCTGTGTAGTTGAGTTCCCTTCCCCAGGTCTCCAGTGGTTGCCTGCACTAGCAGTGGGGGGCGGAGTGTGGAGGGTACCTAATGTTGTACTGGGGCTGCTTAGCTGCTCCCTGTGATACTCTACCTCACGGGTTGCTTAGCTGATCCCTGCTGTCTTCTCCTTCATGTTTCTTGACATTATGAGGAGACTGTTGTCAGTGGAAAATCCCTTCACCTGGCTTCTCCAGAGGCTCAGGCAGAGCCTGGCAGCCACATGGACTGGCCCCACTTCAAGAGCTGGTTGTGCCTGCCTCTCCATTTGCTATAAACTCTGGGTCTCCACTTAGATTGGTAATTCCTTATACATGTTCACTTTTCTATAGAAGAGTGTAGTTTTCTGTTTTTCTGCTTATTTCCCTCCTAGGCTGCTTTGGATGGCTACTACACTACCATCTTACCCCGAAGTCTCCTGACTCTAATTTTTTTAAAAGTATTTATTTCTAAGAAAAAATATATGATAAAATGAGTGTACCATACCTCTAGCAACTTCAGGTACACATCCCACTTTGTACATCTGGCTTTACAGTGGTACTGGAGATTTAATCCCAGTTCATTAGGCTTTGCAGGCAAGTGCATTGGCCTATCTATCCAACCCTGACTCTCATTTCTAAAGATAAAAGGGATATATATAATACCCAGTGAATTTGAGCATGCTCACACACCAATCAAGATGTAAAGTACTGCACACTGTTTTGGCCGAAGGAAGGAAGAACACTCACCCAACTTTAAATTTGCATTTGTGATTTTTTTTTTTTAGCATGTATGTGCACACACCTATGTCCGTAAGTTACATTTAGGAATTTAACCAGTGGAAGCAATCTCAGGCACATGTATTATTACCAGTTACAAATGCAGAAAAATGAATTACATCAATAATGGTTTGTTTAAATGTATTATAATAATTTATACATAAGTGGAACAGCTTTTGAAATGGCTGGGATGAATTTGTAAGTTGATATAAAGATATTATGCAAGGTGGAGAGAAAGAAATAAATTTTCACTTGTCTAGAAATCTAAACATAAAAACATTAAAATAGTTACTTCAAAAAATAGCCAGGCATGGTGGCACCGCCTTTAATCCCAGCACTTGGGAAGCAGATATAGGAGGATCTCCATGAGTCCGAGGCCACCCTGAGAACACAGTGAATTCCAGGTCAGCCTTGACTAGAGTGAACCCTACCTCAAAAAACAAAAAACAAAACCAAAACAAAAACAAAAAAAGGCTTATTTTGGCTCAAGTGTAAAAAGATGGGGATGGCATTCTGTACTGTTGAACTTTAAAAAAAAGTTATTTATTTATTTGAGAACAACAGACACAGAGGGAAAGAGGCAGAGGAAGAAAGAAAGAAAGAGAGAGAGAGAGAGAGAAAGAAAAAGAGAGAGAGAGAGAGAGAGAGAGAGAGAGAGAGAGAGAATAGGCACACCAGGGCTTCCAGCCAACACAAATGAATTCCAGATGTATGTGCCACCTTGTGCATCTGGCTTAAGTTGGTACTGGAGAATCAAGCCTCAAACCACTGTCCTTAGGCTTCGCAAGCAGGCACTTAATCACTAAGCCATCTCTCCAGCCACTGTTTGAATTTTGTAAAATATATTTTTAAATTATTTATATGGAAGAGAAAGAGGGAGAGATTGAGAATAGGCACTCCAGGGTCTCAAGCCACTGTAAATTAACTCCAGATGCATGTGTCACCTTTTGCATCTGACTTATGTGGGTACTGGGGAATTGAAACAGGCTCCTTAGGCTTCCCAGGCAAGCACCTTAGCCACTTAGCCATCTCTCCAGCCCCTGCCTGAACTTTTACATGATGTATTTTATGTCTAATGAAATTTTTAAATTGTACATAAGTGTCTAGTTTGTAATAAAAATAAATAGGAGACAAATTTTAAAGGAAAAAGAACCTCCTAAATTGTTAAAGAAACTCCAGGAATAGAGAGTTGGAATAGATGTTTTAGGCCCTTTTCTATGATGTTGGGTACAGTTGTTCCTTTCCACTCCAGCGATGATTCTGTGACAGTCTCCTTCAATGTCTTCATCATTGCCAGATAAAGGGAAGGCCAGAGGCTCATGTATGGCCAAGGCAAGCTCTAAACTGTGGCTGCTACAGTGTTAAGTTCTGCTGACAGAAGGAGCGGAGGCAATTCTGTGTGAGATCAAATTAGAGACTGAAGAACAGAGCACATGAGCAGAAGGAGAACATTGACAACCGCCTTGTGCCTTCTACCAAGTGTACTCCAAGGGCAGGCAAAGCACTTGCTCAAGGTCAGGAACCTTGTAGATGACATAGTTGATGAGGTGAGAACTATGTCAGGGTTTTCCCAGCACTTAGAGAAGTTCACTCTTTTATATCTCTAAAGTTTGATGACTCAAAAAAGAATTGGGAATGAGCCATCTTTCCTGTCCTTTTTGTAAATTGTTTATTATTATTTACTTGAGAGAGACAGAGTGAGAAAGAGGGAGAGAGAGAGAGAGAGAGAGAATGGGCATACCAGGGCCTCTAGCCTCTGCAGTCGAACTCCAGACGCATGCGCCACCTTGTGCATCCAGGTTATGTGGGTCCTAGGGAATCAAGCCTCAAATCTGGGGCCTTAGGCTTCACAGGCAAGCACTTATCTGCTAAGCCATCTCTCCAGTCCCATTCTTCCCTGTCTTTTGACACTATTAGCAGGCATTACTCAAGACGTATAGAATGTAAAGTGGGTGTTAGCTACAAACATTGACAATGTTTTGGATTTACAGTTGAATGGCATACCTAGTATCCACCCATGGCATTTTTTCCCTTGGCAAACCTTCTATCAGCCTTTCTAGGGGCATCTACCTACCTTTCTAGGAGCATCTCTGTTTAGAGAACTGGAAAAAAGCCCTGGGAAAGGAATTGTCTTATTAGGGGAAAAGGATGGATACAATAGTGGTTTTAAGGCTGTCAGAACTGGCTATTGAGGGACTGCATAGAATGGGAAATCCAAGTGTTCCATCTCTGACCTCTCCTGGAATATTTTAGCAGATTCAAGACCTTTTTTTTTTTTCAAGGTAGGCTCTCACTCTAGCTCAGGCTGACCTGGAATTCACTTTGTAGTCTCAGGGTGGCCTCAAACTCATGGTGATCTTCCTACCTCTGCCTCCGGAGTACTGGGATTAAAGGCATGCACCACCATGCCTAGCCTAGCTTCAAGACCTTTTATTCCTTCTCATCTCCTTTCTAGCTCTGTTCCCCTTTTTTATCCTCTCTAATAATTCCATTATTTCTTCTCAACCCTATTTACTTACACCTCTATGAGAATTTCTTCCCATCTTTTCATTTTCCTATAAACTTTTCTGCCTCCAATCTTGTTTCATTTCATATCTTTTCTCCTTGTCTCTACCTTATCTCACCCTCCCCACCTGCCCATTTACATGAAATATAATAGAGAAATCAAATGACAGATTCAGGTCAGAGATGTTTTAGAAAATGGTTTGAGAAATATCAGTGGCACAGTAGAACTTCCATGAATAGTCAATTAGTCCTAAAAAAGATGATGGGGGGAGGAAACATCCAAGCAATGCCTGGTAAAGGCCGGCAAATGAAAAGCAAGAGGAGAGAGCATTGCTGATGGAGCCACATGCTCCTGTTTTGGCAGCACCATGTGACTTCCATTTGGTTATGGGTTGTTCCAGCTAGGAGCTTTGGTTACTAAGAGTGAGACTATAGAGGGGAATTTTATACTGAGTAGTCTGAGAGTTTTTAAGTCTATAATTAATGTTTAGATTAAAAATTCTTACCTTTTCAAAAGATTGAGAGCAAATAAGGATGGATAGTTGAGGAACATTCCTTTGTGTGTCATACAACATCGTGTGCATATGAATGGAATTTTAACATTGAAACCCAGGCATGATGCTCTTCAGAATGATTAGAGAATATGTGACCACACAGGCTCCCCCTCTATCCCCTCTGTATCTTATGAGATTTTTATGCCATAGAAAAATATAGAGTTATGTTTTCCCCACTAAGGCTGTGTTGCAAAGACATACCAACTATACTTGAGCTTGAGGTAAAAATATGACCCCTTGGGGGAAAGTTTTCGTGGGTACTTTGGGTACGCTAGCTATAGGGGAGACATGGTAAATAAGGGTCAAACTTGTCAATGGGGCTGGTCTGATAGAACCTATAGACACACCATTGTCTATAACTGAGTAGGCCTTTTGATGGGACAATAATTATTATCCTGTATAAAAGTTTGTCAAGCTTAGGGAGATGGAAGGAGTTCTGTATCATGGTATTAGTATTTGACTCTACATGATTTTTCCCCTTAGTTAAAAAAGAGAAAGGGTGAAGGGACACTTGAGGCTTCCTTAAGCCAATGACCACCTCCCTGTGAGCACTCTCCACAGGGCAGCCTGCACTCAGGGTTCCTGAGGCTGTAGATAATTGGGTTTAGCATGGGACTGATGACAGTGTTGAAAATCCCAACAGCTTTGTCCTTATCTGAAAGTTTGGTGGAACCTAGTCATTGTTGTGCCAAGACCCCTGACCAGGAGCCAAGACCCCTGGTCACCCAGAGAACCACCACAGAAGCCAAGACACTCGAATGTAAAAGCAGCAGGTTTCTTTATTGCAAGCCTAGGCCTGGGCTCCATCCACACAGTCTGGCACAGCAGTAGTGAGGGAGAGAGCCCAGACCCTCAGAGGGAAGGGGTTTATAAAGGAAAAAGATTTCCAAGGTTACATCATATTGTGACTTTTAAAATGATTGGTTCTAAGAGGGCGCGTGTGGGAATTTCAGAGAGGTCGTGCGTGGGAACTCCAGCCTACTTATCTTAGGTCAGTAACTTGTTTGCAGAACCTATCTTTTGCAAGAGCTGTTTGCAGAACTTATCTTTTGCAAGAGGCCGGGGCCTCCATGGCTAGGTATCTCTGGAATGTTCTTGGGTGGAGGCTTCCCAGGAATTGAGGGGGAGGGCTATAGCTAAGCAAGCACAGATACAGAAGCAAAAATAGCATATTAGTCAGCTAGTTCCTCATCTGACCCAGGCCTGGGTCAAAATGGCTGTCTGATTTAAAATGGCAGCACCACTGTACAGCCACTAAGCGAGGTCACAGAAGCCAGATGCAGCACATTACTTCGCCTTGGTCTCTCAGTCATCATGTAGTTAAAGTTACCAGAGCCATAGAGTATGGCAACCACAGAGAGGTGGGAGCTGCATGTGGAGCAGGCCTTCTTCCTGCCCTCAACAGAGCGGATTCGCATAACAGCAGCTGCCACGTGGATGTGGGAGATGATGAGAGCCATGGGGGTACCTGCCATGATGAAACCCACACCCGAGAGCAGCAGCTCATCAGCTGTGTGCTAGGGTAGGAAAGCTGGAAGAGCTCTGGGAGGTCCTAGTAGGAATGATTTATTACATTGGGTACACAGAAATTGTGTGTGGAAATGGACACAGTATAGGTAAGTGCATTGCTGAAAGAACAAGCCCAGGACACAGCCACTAAGACTCTGAATGGTCTGGCTGATGTGGGTGCTATAGGTGATGGGCTGGCAGATGGCCAGAAACTGGTCATAAACCATGGCTGTCAAGAGGAAGTAGTCCACACCCACCAGCAGATGGAAGAAGAGCTGTGTGAGGCAAGCTCCATATGCAACTGTGCACTTGTGGGGCAAGATCCAACTCAACATTGAGGGAACAGTGACACTAATGAACCCAACATCCAAAAGGGACAGGTTTCCCAGAAAGAAATACATGGGGGTGCACAGCTTGGACTCCACCAAGACAGCTGCCAGGATGCTGAGGTTCCCCCCCTCCCAACTGTGACCAGGTAAGCCAGGAGGAAAAGTAAGAAGACAAGTG
Organism: Dipus sagitta; assembly: GCA_036346955.1. Lineage (NCBI taxonomy): Eukaryota > Metazoa > Chordata > Mammalia > Rodentia > Dipodidae > Dipus > Dipus sagitta. Next base: position 63,965,332 of record CM070778.1, on the reverse strand, counting down.
GCCACAGTTCAGGCATCTCCACCAAACCCAGCAGGATGAATTCAGTAATGTTTGTTCCATTGGCCCCAATTTTGGCTGCATGGGTTTCTTCAAGGAAATGTCCAAGGAGGAAAAGAATCAGACCTCTTAATTAGTGTACTCATCAAAAAAAAAAAAAAAAAAAAAAGAAAGAAAGAAAGAAACAGAACTCTTTTAACATGACAGACTTTGTTCACTTTACTCTCTCTAAACAAGGAATTTTCTACTCCTCAAGCCCATTGTTTGTGTTGACTGTTCAATCTCATTTACCTCAGTTACTTTACCTTAATTTCAGGTAGGAAGACAGGTTACATTACCACTTTGAAGTTCCCTACCTCTCTGCCCCAGATAGGTAATGCAGTTATAGAGATTAGGAAGGAGATAAAATCTTTGGAAAAAAAATTAAGTAAAAGAAGTACTTTGCATGGGGTGGAGCAAATCTGGAACTTCCTCCTTTCATCCCTTAACCAAAACCAAGCAGAAGAATGAATATGTAGTTTATGTTTCCAATGAAAGAAATAACTATCAACAATTCCAATTTATACATTAGATGGAAAGGTTTCAAGAGCAATGGAGGTCAGATATGGAGTGGAGAGGTGCAGAGAGAAAATGCTCGGTTGTAGAAGACCTAGAATATTTCAACTTTCAAAGATAAAGAACCAATAAAGAACAAAACCAAAAGCTTTTGTTTTCAATGAGCATAATTCATAAAGCATAAGAACATGATCCTCTTTGATCCTGAGTTGGATTCAGGAAAGAGGAAGGACTACAAGAAGAGTCAAATACAAGGGCAAGTTATACCTGCAGGCTACAGATTGACCATGACATAAAGGTAGAAATGAGGAAATCACACAGTAGCAGTCTTTCAGGTAGATGTCCACATTGTCCACACTGATTGTAGACAAGTGACAGCAAAAATAACTTATAGAATTTGGAATCTCAAAGTAAGTTCCTGCTATTCTGAAACATGCTGTAAGCCTTTTTGGAGACAAGCTCCTTGAAAATATCTAGGTTCCTGAGATATCTAGCAAAAACTCACATTAGTCAAGGATTCAAAAGCAAGCTGAGGATCTGGATAGAAATACATTCCACAAACAACAACAAAAATAAATAAAAAGGAAAATTTACTCCACAGAACGTTTCCTTGAAATAGCTGCAAATTGTGATCAAACATTTAATCCACCTTGTATAGGTTAAGCAAACATTTATATGTAAGTCAGAGGTAGGGCCTCCCTTGAGTTTGAGGCCACCATGAGACAACAGAGTAAATTTCAGATTAGCCTGGGCTAGTTGGAAACCCTACCTTAAAAACAAACAAACAACAATAAAAAAAAATGTGCGAAATACCTCTAAAACTATGACTCGCAGCCCACAGAAATTCTATGACTTTAATATTAGTCAATGTGGGAAAAGTAGCCATTAGTGTTTCTAAAGATACTTTGAAAATAGACTTCAGTTAGCACAGACAAATACAAACTCTACAGTGGATTCACTGGTGATAAAATTTATTTTCTATAGGACCGAGGCTAAAACATCTGTGAAAATTAAGGTTATGTAATTTTACCAAGAAGGTAAAATGGTTGTAATTAACAGAAAGGGAAAACGGAAATGGAGGCAGTGTAATAACTGTTGTTTTCCTCCTATCTTATAACTGAGGGCTTGAAGGTATCATTTCATTCTGAAAAATTTCACAATATAAGTAAAGTACAGAAGTGACTATGAAGAAAAACATTAAAGTAGTATATTCAAAAATATCACATGGTAGAAACAGACAGCATGTTAATTTCATCATTGCTTATACTAAGAAATCAATAAACATTGCCAAAAATAATGGGGTTTTTGTACCAGAACATGAAGTTCCAATTATAAAGATAACCTTCACTTCATTTCCCAGACTATGAGGGGATACACACACATAAATTAAAGTCATTCAGACATTGTCCTTACAGTGAAAGATTTTTTTTTTGTTGTTGTTTTTCTAGGTAGGGTCTTACACTTGCCCAGGAGGACCTGGAATTAGTTTCAGGCTGGCCTCGAACTCTCAGCAATCCTCCTTCCTCAGCCCCCTGAGTGCTGGTATTAAAGGTGTATGCCAATATGCCCGAGAAACAGAGAGAGAGAGAGAGAGAGAGAGAGAGAGAGAGAATGAGAATGAACCAGGGACTCCAGCCATTGCAAATGAAATCCAGACACATGAGCCACTTTGAATATGGCTTTATGTGGATATTAAGGAATCAAACATGGGTCTTTAGGCTTTACAGGCAAGCACCTTAATTCTGAGCTGATCCCTCTAGCCCAAGAATTTTAAAAAGTCATAAATGCAAAAGAGTAACAGAAAAAAAATACAGAAGACAGACTAATATACATAAAACAATGAAGCTGAATATGTTAAACTCATCTAGTGAAAAAGAAAAATGAAGACTGAATGTAAATGCAGACAAAAATAAATCTGATATCATGATCTTCCTATAAGAATAATTTAATTTTAAAAGGGTGGTATATGAGAAAATGATCCATTTTAATTCCAAAATGTGCAAGAATATACAAAAATAAATATGAACACTACTATGTCAGATTAAAAGAGAAAAATATCATTCTTTGTGGATTAAAAAAGATATTAGAGAATCTTTTATATGTTACTTATTTTAGAAATTGTTTGAAAAAGGAAGTATATGGAAGCCAGGCATGGTGGCTCATACCTTTAATCCCAGCACTTGGGAGGCAGAGGTAGGAGGATCGCTGTGAGTTTGAGGTCACCCTGAAACTACATAGTGAATTCCAGGTCAGCCTGAGCTAGAGTGACACCTACCTCAAAAAACAAAATAAAACAACAACAAAACAAAAAAGGGAAGTATATGGAGTGTACTTAACAAAAATCATGGAGTGACTTTGACATACCAATTTTTGGAAATACAAGAAATATTTTGGGTGACTTCTGGTTTAGAGGGTGGCATGGGTTTGAATTTTCTACTATTTTTCTATGTATACTTTCCATCCCTCTGTCAAGTTCCCTTTTCATATCATTTTCTGATTTTCTTGATGCTTCCTGGAAATCATCCTTGCATTTATTTACGTCTTCATTAGGCATAGACAGCTGAAAATGCAAACCTAACTGAACAAGCCCAAAACTCTGTAGAAGCTCGCAAGAATAGAGTCAGACATGTGGAGGACAGAAACTCAGACCTGGGAGGCAAGACAGAAGAAATAGTTAGAGAGTTCAAAAGCTTCAATAAGTTCAAAAATTTCTGTGAACAGAACATGAGGAAATTGTGGTATACCCTTAAACGTCCTAACATTCGGACCATGGGAATACTGGAAGGGGAAGAAATTCAGACCCAAGGCATGGAGAATTTATTGAACAAAATTATTGAAAAAAACTTACCCACACTCTCAATAGAAAGACCCATCAAGATACAAGAAGCTAACAGAACTCCAAATAGATTGGACCAAAGGAGAAACTCTCCAAGATATACTGTCATTAGGATTGTAAAAATTAACACCAAAGAGAAAATCCTAAAAGCAGCTAGGGAAAAGCAGCACATCACATTTAAAGGTAACCCCATTAGAATTATTTCAGACTTCTCAATGGAAATCCTGAAAGCCAGAAGGGCCTGAAATAGAACACTGCAAAGTCTAAGAACCTATGGATTCCAACTCAAATTACACTACCTAGCAAAAGTATCCCTCATAATAGTTGGTGAAAGAAAAGCTTTTCATGACAATACTCAGCTTTACAATTATATGAACACAAAACCAAACCTACAGAGAATATTTCAGGATATTCTCCACACAGAAGAATCAAATAATTAACCTCAAGTATTTACAAGAAGCAGATCACAATAACCTAACCCAGAGAAGGCACAAAAACCTCAAAGTCCATGAAAACTCCAAACCACATATGTCAACACAATATGGCAAGGATCAAATCAAACCCTACAGTCATTACCCTAAATATTAATGGCCTTAATTCACCCATCAAGAGACACAAGCTGGGCTGGAGAGATGGCTTAGCGGTTAAGCGCTTGCCTGTGAAGCCTGAGGACCCCGGTTCGAGGCTTGATTCCCCAAGGCCCATGTTAGACAGATGCACAAGGGGGAGCACACATCTGGAGTTCCTTTGCAGTGTCTAGAGGCACTGGCACACCCATTCTCTCTCTCCCTCTCTCTTTCTCTCTCTCTCTCCATCTGCCTCTTTCTCACTCTGTCCATCACTCTCAAATAAATAAATAAAAATTAAAAAAAAATAAATAAAGAGACACAAGCTAACAGGGTGGATCACAAAATTAGACCCCTTAATCTGTTGTCTTCAAGAAAGCCACCTCACCACTAAAGGCAGACACCTCCTCAGTGTGAACGGGTGGAAAACAGCATTCCAAGCAAGAGTGAATAAGAAACAAGCAGGCGTAGCTATACTAACATCAGATAAAATAGACTTCAAATCAAAAATAATCAAAAAAGGCAAAGAAGGACAACTCCTACCTACCAAGGGAACAATCCATCAATAGGATATCACAATCATAAATCTTTATGCACCAAACACAGGGGAACCACAATACATAAAACGAAAACTACTTGACAGTACAACAGAAATAACCACCAACACTATCATAGTTGGGGACTTCACCATTGTCAGTAATAGATAGATCATCCAAACAGAAACTCAACAGGGAAGTAAGAGAGCTCAATAAAACCATAGAACATTTAGACTTAATGGATATCATCAGAACATTCCACCCCAAATCCACAGACTACACATTCGTCTCAGCAGGCCATGGAATATTCTCTAAAATAGAACATATACTGGGTCACAAAGCCTGCCTCCATATATTTAGGAATATTGACATACTTCCCTGCATGATATCTGATGACAATGCTATATTGTTAGAAATTAACAACAAAAGACCCACCAAGAATCCCATTGGCTCCTGAAACTGAACAGCACATTTTTAAACAATAATTGAGTAGTGGACAAAATAAAACATGAGATTGTGAATTTTTTGAAATGAATGACAATGAGAAAGCATCATACCAAAACTTATGGGACACAATGAAGGTGGTCCTCAGGGGAAAATTCAAAGCACTAAATGCCTTCATAACAAAGACAGAGATCCCAAATAAATAACATAACCATCCACCTAAAGGCACTGGAAAGGCAAGAAGAATACAACCCAAAAAGCTCCAAAGAGAAGGGGTAATTAAGATCAGATCAGAAATTAATGAATTGGAAACTAAGGAAACAATTAAGAAAATTGCTGAAACAAAGAGCTGGTTATTTTAAAAAACAAACAAGATTGACAATTCCCTGGCCAATTTGATCAAGTGAAAAAAAGGGACACTTCAAATTAACAAAATTAGAAATGAAAAAGGAGAGATCAGAACAGACATAAGTAAAATTGGGAGAATCATCAGGACTTATTTCAAAACCTCTATTCAACAAAACTGGATAATATGGAGGAAATAGGTAAATTCCTAGACACATACCATCTAGCAAAGCTAACCTCACAGAAGGTTAATCTCCTAAACAAGCCTATCACACCCATTGAGATTGAAAAGTTAATATAAAAAAAAATCACCAAAAAGGAGACTCTAGGACCAGATGGCTTCTCAGCTGAAATCGATCAAACCTTCATGGAAGAACTCAAACCAATCTTTCTCAAACTCTGCCACACAATTGGAGATCAGAGAAAGCTACCCAACTCCTTCTATAAAGCTAGTATCATGCTAATACCAAAACCAGGCAGAGATGCCACAAGAAAAGAAATTACAGTCCTATTTCCCTGATGAACTTAGATGCAAAGATGCTGAACAAAATCCTCACAAACCAAATCCAACAACACATCAAAAGCATTATCCACCTTGTTCAAGTGGGCTTAATCCCAGCAATGCATGGATGGTTCAACATATGGAAATTTGTCAATGTAATATACCACCTAAACAAGGTTAAACACAAAGACCACATGATCATTTTGATAGATGAAGAAAAGGCCTTTGACAAAATATAACATCACTTCATTGGAGAGAATTGGCATAGTTGGTTTATATCTTAACATAATAAAGGCTATATATAAAGCTCCTAAAGCCCATATAATACTTAATGGAGAGAAGCTGGAGAATTCCATTGAGATCAGGAACAAGACAGAGGTGTCCACTCTTTCCTCTGGTCTCCAATGTAGTACTGGAAGTCCTAGCTCAAGCAATGAGACAGAAGAAAGAAATTAAAGGGATACAATTTGGAAAGGAAGAAGTTAAGGTAGTTCTATTCATAGATGACATGAATGTAAGATGGTACAACCACTTTGAAACTACTTTGAAGGCAATATGGAGACTCCTAACAAAGTTAACTGCAGAGTTACCCACAGACCCACTTATTCCCTTACTGGGCATATACCCTAAAAGATCCATGCCTCAGTGTAGAGAGAATTGCTTAACTATATTTATAACTGCTCAATTCATAATAGCTAAGAGCTGTAATAAACCCAGATGTCCATCATTAGACGAATGGATAACTAATATGTGGTATATCTACACAACAGATTTCTACACAGCAGTAAGGAAAAACAATACAATGAAATTTGAAGAAAAATGGTTAAACCTGGACAGGTTCTCACTCATCCACAGCTCCTTATCTGAATCTACCCAAGATGCCAACATACCTAGTAAGCATCTCGAGGTGTGGAGGGAGGGGAGGGTAAGGGAGGAGGTGGGCAACACAAATCTGGACCCAAACGGCCATGGTATCATAAAATTCTACATCCTAAAAGACAGACCAAATGGTTGAACCTTCACCAGGCCCTTAGAGGGAGCAGCTGAGTTACAGGGTCGTGGAGAGGGTACAATGAAGACTGACCTTAATCTTGTCCTGTTTCTAATTCTCTCTCTCTCTCTTGCTTCTCTCTCATCTCTCTAATAATGCTTATCTTTTTCTTCCCTGTCTTCTTGGGTGCTGACCAGTAACTCCCAGTACCAGTTGGTGGCCATCATCCACAATGAGCTTTTGATCAGAGAGACCTACAAGGTTTCCCAAAAGAAGACAGATTCCTGTCAGAGTGCTTGATGACCCACCAAAGGTTAGTGTTAAAACCCTACTGCTGAAGACACCATATGCTGTTGGCATGTAACATGCAGTTGATATGGCTGGAAGCTGGAAGAGAGTCAGTCCCCAGACAGTTAGCACGTCTAGTGCCAGAAGGTGCTACATGAATGACTGGGGGAAAATGACCAATATCTGTCCAAGGAACTCATGGTCTAACCTTATTAGCCGCAAAGAACTTGACATGATGCTCCCACAAGTGCAATAGTGACACACAGCCAGGGTGGGAAACCAACTGCTCTTGATTTGGCTAACTGATCTGCTCAGGGAAATGGAATACATAGCTGGAGCTGGAAAACAAGTCAGAACCAAATCCAAAAATGAGCCTACTTTCCATTATCAAGATTCCACCATCGTGGGCTAGAAGAGGGCCTACACCTATTAAATTCTCTCTAAAAAATAATGATTATCCCCTTTATCTTGTGCTAACTTTACTCTTCATCAGACAATCTGCTTCTCTTTTTCAGATACATGTAGATACAAAGGAGAGAACCACCCCATCATACCTCAAAAGGGGCCCAGCTGAAACTAAGAATAATTGGGGAAACAAGAAAGAGTGCTGTTTTCTTGTTGAAGCTGGTGCCAGCACAAAGGTGAAGAATATAGACACAGAGAATAGTCAACTACCAATCCAGATAGCCAGAGACACATTGGCTACCAAGACCTCATCACTGAAGCAGACCTAAAATGAACCCAACATTGCTTAGGGAAATTTGCAGAAGTGAGGGTGGAAAGAATGTTAGAGTCACACCTTGTATCATGATACACAGAGGTATTTCCTCCTACTCATAACTGATGGATAACCCCATGTTGCATGACCCATATACCCCAACAACAAGGGTCCCTGTGGAGGACAGAAGACAGGGAGGAGCCTAACAATGGTATCAACTTGACTGTATTCACTAAGTACAAAACTAATAAAAAAAAATGTTTAAACACAGCCTAGGGTAGAAAAAGCCAAATGTAAAATAAAATAAAATAAAAATAAAGCAAAATATACTATTCTACTAAAAAGTGAGGTGTGTTAAAATTGTCAACAGCAGAAGAGAAGTAGGAGAGATTCAGAGCATTTAGAGACCACAGAAACATGCAAAAGCAGCTCTAACAGGTAGCGGCACCAGGTCCACGGGGCCACACCACAAGGCTAGGCCTGAGCTGCAGGAAAGCCAGGTAAGGGGATTCTGCACTCACACCGGCCTCCTCACAAACTCAAGAAAAGTGAAGGGAGGAAGGCAGGGACCAACAGAGTGGCTCCTGAGGTACAGGATCATGAGGACCAGTGAGAGAAATTAGGCCACCATCCACAGGCTCCCCTCCCCCACCACCAGCTCAAGCACCAGCAAACATCAGAGATCTGGGGAAGTGAACTCACCTATGCAGCACCAGGCACAGGCCATCAGAGCAGCAACCCAGTAACCACAGTGCAGCAAAGAGGAACCCAAGCAGGCACGCAGCATAATTGAGACTAAAAGGTAACAGGGATAACACCAGGTCAGCATGCGCCTAATAAGCTTCAAATATAGGCTTGAATCAGAAGTGCTAATCACACCTTCCATGTCAAGGTAAATTATATGTCAAATATGATGGATGATTGGATTGGCCAGCTATATTTTGGGTTTGTCATTTGTTGCTTCCTGATTTATAGGGCCTTTGTTTCTTATTCAGTCATTAACTGGGGAAGGGTCTCACTTGTTCTCAACCTGACTTGGAACCCTATACAGACCAGAAACCTTAGCCTTCCAGTTGATAGAATTAAAGGTGAGGGAAAACACACATCCATAGGGAATATGACTTTGTTAGACTATCTGGTTGTCATAATACCTACTATTGCATAATTACTCTGTGCTGTTTTTCATTGAATGTGTACATTGTTTAGTTAAATTTTAGAATTTGCCTGTTTTTTGTTCCACTCAGCCTACTTGAATACTCTCAGAGCAGGCAAACCCAGCAGCTAGGGTCACTTTTGTGGTTACTATGATAGCCTTAAGAGCCACACCAAGTACCTTAAGCACCTACCCTGAAGATACTTAACATCAGATTGATTGATATATCTAATAATACTGCAGATAATTAGAAAATCCAAGCATTAAATTAATCCAATATGCAAAAATCTCTACATTATAACACAAGAAACACAAAAAATCATGACAATATAAATCCACCAACAAATATTAATGCATCAGAAATGACCTCTAGTGAGACTGAGTTAGAGGAGATGTCTGAGAAAGATTTCAAAAGAATGATTATAAATATGCTCAAAGAAGTCAAAGAGGAAACCAAAGGAATGAAAGATATAATCAAAGGAATCAAAGAAGACAGAGGAAATATATTTAATGAAATAAGGAGGTCAATACAAGACATAAATAAGGAAATAGAAATAATAAAGAAAACCAGTCAGAAATACTAGCAGTGAAGAACACAGTCAGTAGGTAAAAAAAAAAAAAAAAACTGTAGAAAATCTCACCAGTAGAATGGATGAAGAAGAGGACAGGATATCTAAACTAGAAGATAAGGTGGCATATATAATACAGTCGAACAAAGAGAAAGACAAAGTAATAGGAAAGTAGGAATGGGACTTTCAAGATATTGTGGACACTATGAAAAGATCAAACATAAGAATTCAGGGCATAGTAGAAGAATTTCACTCCAAAGGCATAGTAGGCGTTTTCAAAAAAATCATAGAAAAAAACGTCCCACACTTGGGAAAGAGATGCAAATAGGGATATAGGAAGCCTTTAGAACACCAAACAGGCAAAACCTGGAAAGAAACTATCCTTGCCATATTGTAAACTACCAAACATACAAGCCAAAGAAAATATATTCAAAGCAGTTACAGCAAAAAATCAAGTCACATACAAAGCAAGCCCTTCAGGATCATAGCAGATTACTCAACACAGACTTTAAAAGCCAGAGGGCTTTGAATGATGTATTCCAAATTCTGAAAGATAACAACTGTAAACCAAGGTTACTTCATCCTGTAAAGCTATCCATTCAAGTAGACAGAGAAATAAGGACATTCCACAACAAAAGTGGGTTAAAGGAATATTTTAAGATAAAACAAGCTCTAAAGAAAATACTTGACAGGATCCTCCATGCTGAAGAGAAAGAAAAGCACACATATAAGGAACCTGGAAGAAGAAGAAAAAAAAAATTCCCACACACTGGTTAACACAGGAGAACAAAGGTAGAACTGAAAGAACTACAAAACAAGAAAAATGGTAAAGATAAATACACACCTTTCAATAAACCTCTTAATATCAATGGTCTCAATGCCCAACCAAAAGACATATGTTTGCAGACTTGGTTAAAAAGTAGGATCCTTCAATTTGTTGCCTCTCAGAAACTCACCTTTCTACAAAGGATGGATAGTATCTTAGGATCAAAGGTTGGAAAATGGTGTTGCAAGCAAATGGGCCTAGAAAACAAGCAGGGGTTGCTATGATAATATCTGACAAGGTAGACTTCAGTCCAACATTAGTTAGGAAACATAAGAAAGGTCACTTTATATTGATTAAATGCACACTCCAACAGGAGGACATTACAATCCTAAACATATATGCACCTAACATGGGGGCTCTCAACTTCATCAAACAAATGCTATTAGAACTAAGGTCACAGATAACACCAAACAGAGTTGTAGTGAGTGACTTCAACACCACACTCTTATCAATTGACAGGTCATTCTGGCAAAAACATGAACAGAGATTCATCTGGATTAAATGATGTCATAGAACAACTGCATCTAACAGATATATACAGGACATTTCATCCAAAATCTGCATAATACATATTCTTTAAAGCAGCATATGGGACATCGTCTAAAATAGACTTTTGTAGGACATAAAGCAAATCTTAACAAATACAGGAAAATTGAAATAATTCTTTGCACTCTATCTGGTAACAATGGGATCAAACTATAAATCAATAGCATGAAAAGCTATAGAGCATACACAAAATCATGCAAACTAAACAATACACTATATGATGAATGAGTCGATGAAGAAATCAAGAAGGAAATCAAGAAATTCATAGGCTCAAATGATAATGAGAACACAACATACCAAAACCTTTGGGACACAATGAAGGCAGTCTTAAGAGGGAAGTTTATAGGTTTAAGTGCCTATGGTAAGAAATTAGCTTCACCTTAAAGCCTTGGAAAAATAAGAAAAAGACAAACTGAAAATCAGCAGACAGGAAGAAATAATAAAGATTAGGCAGAAATTAATGAAATGGAAACAAACAAACAACAACAACAACAACAAAAAACAATCCAAAGAGTCAATGAAACAAAGAGTTGGTTCTTTGAAAGGATAAACAAGATTGATAAGCCCTTAGCAAATCTGACCAAATGAGAGAAGATACACAAATTAATGAAATTAGACATGAAAAACACACCACCACAACTGATACCAGAGAAATTCAAAAAACCATAGGGACATACTATAAGAATATATATTCCACTAAGTTTGAGAAGTGACAGAGGAGTGCTCAACACTTAAATATCTCTATCACACTTGCAAAGGCTCAGGGTCCATTGCAGAAGAGGTGGCCGAAAGAATATAAGAGCCAAAGAGTAGGACTCCTTTCAACATACTCCTTCAGACTCAAATTGGCCTGGATATCCATGACCTCACAGTATCTGACATTACCTGCATAAGACCATCATAATAGGAGGAAAAGATCATGACATCAAAATAAAAGAGAGACTGATTGAGAGGAGGAGGGGATATGATGGAGAGTGGAGTTTCAAAGGGGAAAGTGGGAAGAGGGAGAAAATTACCATGGGATATTGTTTATAGTTATGGAAGTTGTCAATATAAAAAGAAAGATTTTGGGGGCTAGAGAGATTGCTCTGTGGTTAAGGTGCTTGCCTGCAAAGCCTAAAGAACTGGGTTCGCTTCCCCAGCACCCAAGTAAAGCCACATGCACAAAGTGGCATATGGATCTGGAGTTCGTTTGCATTGGCTAGAGGCCCTGGTATGCCCATTCTCTCTCGATCTGTCACTTTCTTTCTCTCTCTCTGTCAAACAAATAAATAATTAAGATTTTTTAAAATGACATATTTTGTGGCTGGAGAGAGGGCTCAGCAGTTACAGCCATTTGCTTGCGAGGCCTGCTGTTACAGGTTAGATTTCCCAGCACTCATGTGAAGCAAAACAAATTACCCATGCATCTGGAGTTGGTTTGTAATGAGAAAAAGCCCTGGGATGCCCATTCTCTTTCTCTCAAATAAATAAATAAATAAATAAATAAATAACTAAATAAATAAATAAATGTAAAGTTAATATTATTTTTAAAAAGAGGGCTAGAAAGATGGCTTAGCAGTTAAGGTGACTGCAAAGCCTAAGGACCCATGATCAATCTTCCAGGTCCCACATAATTGAGACACACAAGGTGATGCAAGCACACAGGTCGTACATGTGCACAAGGTGGTGCATGTCTGGAGTTCTACATCAGTGGCTGGAGGCCCTGGTGCAACAATTCTGTCTCTATGTCTCTCCCATAAGAAGGAAGTCTGTTGGGCTTGCCTCAAAAAATTTTTTAAAATTAAATATTTTTTAAAAATTTTATTTATTTATATGAAAAAGAGAGAGAAGCAGAGGGGGAGAAGTATGGGCACACCAGGGCTTCCTGCCACTGTAACCAAACTCCAGATACATACGCCATTTAACGTATCTGGCTTTATGTGGGTACTGGGGAGTCAAACCCAGGTCATTAGGCTTTACAGGTGAGCACTTTAGCCACTGAGCCATGTCTCCAGTACCGGGCAATGTTTTTGTAAAAAAAAAATATATATTTTATTTATTTACTTATTTGACACACACACACACACACACACACACACACACACACACACACACACAATGGGAAAACCAGAACCTCCAGCCACTGCTAATGAATTCCAGATGCATGCAACACCGTATGCATCTGGCTTACATGGGTACTGGGGCATTGAATCTGGGTCCTTAGGCTTCACAGGCTGCCTTAACCACAAAGCCATCTCTCCAGCCTAAGAAATGTTTTTTAATGGCAAGGGAAAGAACCCTGATTACCACTGTTGTTGAATATAACTCAAGAAATATTGGCCAAGGTAATTATACATTAAAAGAAAATCAAGCTATAAAATTGGAATAGAAAAGATAAAACATAATTATTTGCATAATTATATGATTATGTATCTGAAAAACCATGAATTAGATGGAGAGCTCTAAACAGAGCAAGAAGCAAGGATGACCTGGAAACCTAAAGCCCTTATAAGTCTGCCCCACTAACTTGCCAGAAAGCTTGAATTTTAAATGTTTCGCAATTTTAATACTTCTATTTTCTATATTTTAAGATATTCTTCTATTATTATTTTTAATTTTTTCTAATAACTTATGGCTTACTTTTAACCTTTAAATATTTGCTCCATCTTGAATTTATTATTTATTTATTCATTTACTATTGATGCAAGCCCAACAGACTGGCCATTTTTATGAGAACAAAAACAAGAGTGAGAGAGGCAGGGGAGGGGGGAAGTGTATATTGGTGCTCCAGGGCATTCAGCCACTGTAATCAAGCACCAGGCCCTATTGCTGAAGACTCCATGTGCTTGGACTGAAAGGTGACTGAAAAATCAAGCTGGCGCTGAGCTGAAAACCTCCTCCCTGTAGACCAGCTGACAGAAAGCTGGAAAAAGCTATGGTGCCTGCAGCCCTATGGGAGAGGGAATTCATCAGTGGTATAAACAACAGTGGACATTGCAACCCTAATTGGACTGGAGGCCTGATCCATAGGAAGGAATTCAAGCCTGATACTGAAAACCTATGACAGAAGAGGTCATGAGCCCAAGGGGTGTAACATCTACTGATGTCTGGCTAACTGTATATATTATGCTCATCAAACTGCCCAGTAAGCATTCCTCTTATTGTTCATACCCATATATTCATTGCATTCTCACTTTTCAGTTTTCAGATGGCCATGACCTCTGGGATGACTCAAAAGGTACCACAGGGCTGAGAACACGTGACAGAGTAGTGTTGAGCTCTGAAGCTCTATCACACACTACAAGGTTTAGGGGCCATTGCACAAGAGGTGGCAGAAAGAATGTAAGAACCAAAGGAAGGGTAGGATGGCTTACAATATAATCTTCCAGACACAAACTGGCCTGGATATCCATAACATTGCAATGCATGGTACTACCTACACAAGACCCTCATAATAGGAGGAAAAGATGACGACATCAAAATAAGAGAAAGACTAATTGAGAGGAGGAAGGGATATGACAGAGAGTGGACTTCTGAAGGGGAAAGTGGGGCAGGGGAGATAATTATCATGGTTTATTTTCTATAATTATAGAAGTTGTCAATAAAAACAAGTTAAAATGAGAATATATGATGGGTAAAAATTGTTGCTGTAACAACAAATATGATGTATTTCCCAATTACCAAACTTAAGAAGGAACGTGAAATAATTTCATGTAAAAACTTTGAAATACGCTGTAAGATACAATATTAGATTAAACCATGGAAAAGGTGGTCATATTTTTGGATGGAATCAATATGACTAAGATTTCATTTACTCTTAAATTATCAACAATTTTTTGGCAATTCCCAACCAAAAAGAAAAATGCCAATGGGGTATTTAAGACTATATATATAATGTGTGTGTGTTATCTAGCTGGTCCTAAACTTGATATAAGCCGGGCGTGGTGGCACACGCCTTTAATCCCAGCACTTAGGAGGCAGAGGTAGGAGGATCGCTGTGAGTTCGAGGCCGCCCTGAGACTACATAGTGAATTCCAGGTTAGCCTGAGCTAGAGTGAGACCGTACCTCGAAAAACCAAAAAAATAAATAAATAAATAGAAAATAAAAAAATAAAATAAATAAACTTGATATAGAAAAACAAGAATAGCTAGAAAAGTTGGTGGAGATGGACTATGTCTTCCAGATTTTCATTGTAAAGACCCACAACAATGTAGACTTTTCATACTGGTTCAGTAATTGCATGGAAAACACTATTTAAAAAGTGAGAACAATCCTGGGATAAACCTAAAACAATACAGGAACACAGTACGTGATGCAAGTCACACCTTAAATGAATGGAAAATGTACTATTCAATGATTTATATTGAGGCAATATCACAGGGAACTGGAAAAACAAATCATGAACAGTCTCCATATATTTTGAAAAATAGATGTTGGTTCAGGCTCGTTTTTTCTCTGTGTTCCCCATCTGGTGATGAGACGGGTGATTTTGTTCTGATGTACTGCTTGCTGCAGACCAAAGCAGCAGGGCCAATTGATCATGGGCTGAAACTTTCTTTTTTTTTTAAAATGTTTTTTATTAAATTTTTTTGTTGTTTATTTTTATTTATTTGAGAGCAACAGAGAGAGAGAGAGAGAGAGAGAGAGAATGGGCGCGCCAGGGTCTCTAGCCCCTGCAAACGAACTCCAGATGCATGTGCCCCCTTGTGCATCTGGCTAACGTGGGTCCTGGGGAATCGAGCCTCAAACTGGGGTCCTTAGGCCTCACAGGCAAGCGCTTAACCGCTAAGCCATTTCTCCAGCCCTGAAACTTTCAAACTTATGAGCCAGTATAAGCTCTTTCTCGTTATAAACTGATTACCTTGGATTTTTTTTTATAGCAATGGAAGGCTAACACAGAGCTGCATATACACTTCACAAGAGAAGGCATATAAATGTCCAATAGATCTATTTTACATGCTCATTATTGGTTATTGTAAGGAAATGCAAATTAAAATCACCTTAAACCTGCTAAGATTGTTATAATCAAAAGGACCAAATATTAACAAGTGTTGGTGAAGTTACACAAAACAGAGAAAACTTGCACACCATTGACGGGAATATAAACTGACAGAGCTATTCCGGAAAATAGTATGAACATTCCTCAAACAACTAAAACAAGGAATATCACATGATCCAGCAATCTTCTGGCTATATGTCCAAGATGGAAATCAGTAGGTCAAAAGCATAGCAGCTTTTCTATATTCATTGCAGAATTATTCAAAATAGCTAAAATATGGAACCAATCTAGGTGCTTAGTATGATGAATGGATAACGATTAATGGGTAAAGAAAATGTGGCTTATGTATATAATGGAATAATATTCAGCCTTAAAAAATAATTAAGAACACAAGAAATTAAGCCAGGAATTAATTCCATTTTCCAGCACTCACATAAAAGGCTGGGAATGGCCACACACATCTGTTACCACAAACCTTGGGAATAGGACACTGGAGAATCACTGGAATTCCCTCATTTTAAGTGGCAAACTGGGTTGAGGGAGAGAGCCTATCTTACGGAAGTATGCAAATGTGAAATAGGGGAGTATAACCAACATTCTCCTTTGGCCTATGCATGTTAGTGCATAGGGCATGGACATATGAACATACACATATGTTTACATATCACATAACAAGCACATCATATATCACACCACTCACAATCTACACAGATGCACACACACATGCAAATGTGCATAATAATTTTTTAAAAAGGAAAAAGACCACAATCCTAAAATTTTTCTGGAAGCAGAAGGACCCTGGATAGCCTAAATGACCCTGAGCAAAAAGCATACTTCTGGTGGCATCACCATACCACATTTCAAGGTATACTGCAGAGCTATAACATTAAAAACAGCACAGTGTGGCACAAAAGATGGCATGTGAGCCTACAAAATAGAATAAAGGACTGCATATCAATACATGCAATAATGCCACTTGATTTTTCATAAACATGCTAAAGTACACGTTGAAGAAAATAAATCACTTAAACATATTGTTCTGTTAAAACTAGATAACCACATGTAGAAGAATGAAGGTAGAACCTTACCTCTCACCCTGCACACAAATCAACTCCAAATACCTCAATGACCTCAATGTTAAACAATGAAACACTAAACAATGGAAGTACTAAAGGAAGTACTTTTGGTGTGTGGCCACAAGACATATGTGTAGATAGGGATTTTCTGGATGGGATTAAAGCCACTTAGGAAATCAGTTCAATAGTTACAAATACGAACACATGAAACCAAAAAGCATTTGTATAGCACAAGAAATGGCCACCTGAGTGCAGAGGCAGCCTGCAGAATAGAAGGTCTTGCCTGCTATACATCTAGAATATTCAAAGCACTCAAAAATTTAAACACCTAGAAAGTGAACAACCCAACCCCCCAAAAGAACTGGATTATGAAACTCACCAGATAGTTTTGAAAAGAATACAAATGACCAATAAATATTTTTTAAAGTGTTCGACAACCTAAGCCATCAGGGAAATGCAAACTAAAGCTACTCTGATTCCATTGCACTCAGTCAGAATGGCTAGCATCAAGGGGGGAAAAAAAAGGAAAAAAAAAAAAGATAAACGAAAACTAGACTTGGGAATAAGCCATCTGGAAACTGACCACTTGTAATCTAACTTCTAATTTTCTTTTTAAAAAGGTTTACAATGAAGTTCCCCTATATGGGTACAAAAAAGCTGCTCCCAGAAATCACAGGGTATTTTTGAAAATTCAGTGCAAGGGATAGGATATTTCCTAATGAATTGCTTGTCAGAGAGACAATCAAGACCACTTACACTATATGGGCTATTGCCATTCTTCTTGGTTGCCCACCCAAACTGGATGGCAAGTCCCTATTGCTGAAGACACCACATGCATTTTTTGTAGGATGTGAAACAAACAAACACACAAACAAACAAACAAACAAAAACAGCTGGGCATGGTGGTGCACGCCTTTAATCCCAGCACTGGGGAGGCAGAGGTAGGAGGATCACCATGAGTTCAAGGCTACCCTGAGACTACATAGTGAATTCCAGATCATCCTGAGCTACAGTGAGACCCTACCTAGAAAAAAAAAAAGTTCAACGTGGTCTGAAGCTTCCTAGAATTCCCATAAAAATTTCTGGCAACTGATGATATCTGGAAGAGGGGTATTTATGTTCCTTAGTAGTGTATTTCCATTTCTCCAGTAAGTAACCTCTCACCGATGATCATGAAAGTGACCCTTGTTTAAGTCAGTGCCCCTAAAAGAAGCAAACAGTATACATTAAATCAGATGCAGATATAGTGGAAAGAAGGAAAATGTTAGTGAGAGAAAAGGCGGGGAAGAGAGAGGATCACTGGGCAGGAATAAGGTCACAGTGCATTGTCAACCTGTATGAAAGTGCCAAAAATAGAAATTATATTCTTTCTTCTGCCGGCCCTCCCTCCCTCATTTCCTTCCCTTCCATTCCCTTTTTTTCCCTTCCCTTCATCTCCCTCCCTCCCTTCCTTCCTTCCTTCTTCCTTCTTTCCTTCCTTCCTTCCCTTTCTCCTTCCTTTCTTCCAACAAAGCCTAGATTTCCTTTTCTGTTCTAATGCAAACAGCATCATTTTACAACTGTCCATGGCTTGGCTTGTCATGAACGTTCACCTAGGATGCCAGAATTCCTCCTTCCTGACCTCCCAAGATGCATGTGAACTTTGCAGGTGCTGGATTATGTAGGGAGTGCTGTCACATGACTGTGGAACTGCGATGCAGCTTTCACGAGGATGCATAACTGTGCACTCCTGATGCAGCTCTCATGAGGTTGCTATCATGAGTGCATTGCAGATTGGGGTGGAGCTTGTTTTGGGACCACCCACATTCTTGTAAATGACCTGTCACTCATGCTGTGTAAGTTAGCCCAGTGAAGTCACTCATTCATCAACTTGGACTTTGGTGAAATCCTAACTTTGATCTGTTGGTGCTCTATCTGGGATGATAAGAGGTTTGCTGAAGTCTCCTAAGAAAAATTAACACAACGCCCTCTCCCTACCCCCTCTTCCTCATCTGTTTTCTTTCTATCTCCATTGTTTTATTACTCATTTAACTTTGATAGACTTTCCTAGATAGACAGATATATAGATATCCTAGATAGAACACAGGATAGGTGGATTTTCTAGGGTCTCCATGTCTAAGGTTTGGCATTAGTTAGTCTTTTCTGTGGAGTCTATCATAACCTTGTGAAGCCTGTGCTTGTTTTGAGTTCTCTGATCATATTTCTTTGCCCCACTCTCTTTTCTCTATCCTTAGCCCAAACTCCCTCTTCATGTAACTCATTCTTCCTGCTTTCCTTCTGTTCACTTTCCCCATCTCTCATTTTCTGTCATGATTCTAGCTAATCATGATTCTCACTTGTCTGTTCTCCTTTCCACTCACGCCGAGTGTCTAATACTTTTATGCATATCGCATCGTCCTAAAGTAACTGGAGGTTAAGGAGTGACAAGGGCTAGGAGCAGGTTCCTGGAGCACTAGTGAGGTCCCCAGAACCTGAATTCGGCCCTGACACCATTCCTAAGCCAGAGACAAGTGGGGTCAACCCACACTCTGGGTTTGGTTTCTATTACGCAAGGTGGAACAATTCCCAACAGTTCAGCTAGGCTTCTGCAGGAACAGGGAGCCCTGACTCACTCTGTCCATAACTGTCAAGCTTCAAACTTTTAGGTCTCCCTCCCTCCAGCATCCCACCGCCCACGGTTTTGCCGTTCCCTGTCCACCACTAGGGCTCTGATGACTCTCAGCAGTTGATCTTCACTTTGTTCAGCCGATTTCAAGCTGCAGGAGTCTCTCTACCAAGTTCCTGTTAGAAAAGTTTATTTTCATCCTCCCCAACAAAACAAAGAAAGAACAGCACCAGAGTGACTCAACCCCACGGGCAGCAGGCAGCAAAGACTCCATCACATTACGTCATCGTTTGTGACGTCATCAACGGCTCCCCTCCGACGTCCCGCTGCGCATGCGCCTCGGTGCCAACTGCCCTTGGACACGAGGCCGGGCTCTTGACGCGCAGGCTGAGGCCCTGTGCGCTTGTCGTCAGCCTGCGGCTTTCTGTCCACTGAGGGCCGAGCAGTCGCTCTGTGTCAGCTGTATGGAGCAGGGGCGAGGTGAGTACACGAGGACGGTTGGGAAGGGGAGACCTGAAGTGGGACAGAGACCGTGTGGGTGAAGGCGTGCTGAGGCCTTCGCGACACTCCCCCATCTTGTGTGCGTGCTCGTGTGCGCCTGCGTGCTCGTGTGTGCGCGTGCGTGCTATGTGCACATGCGTGCTCGTGTGTGTGTGTGTGTGTGTGTGCGTGTGTGTGTGTGTGCAAGTGCGCGCGCAAGCCGGGGTCCCATGTCAGGTGTCCTCCTCGATCTTTCTCCACTTGACCTAGAAGTCACCTATTCGGGGCACTGGGTTCACCAGGAATTTGCTGGCCGCGCTTACCCAGCACTGAGGCCGCAGACCTCCACCTCACAGGCGTGTTAGGTGGGTGCTGCGGTCTGAGATCAGGTCCTCATGCCTGCACAGCAAGCACATCACCCACTCAGCCATCTCCTCCTTCTTTCCGTCTTCTTCACATTTATTAAGACAAAGCCTCAGAATGTAGTCCTGTCTGGTCTGGCAATTCCATAGACAGTGCTGGCCTTGAACTTGTGGCCATCTTGTCTGTACCTTGGGAGAGCTGGGATTACCGGCCCTGTGGCACATACCTTGTCTCAGAAAGCATTCTTGTGACTTAGTATTTGTGTCAGTATAAGAGACAGAACAGCCTAGGGAAAGATCCAAGTGTGATAGGAGACCTTGGTCCAGACTTCAGGTGTGTCGTGAGTGCTGAGCAAATTCGTGGAAAAAATTCGTGGAAGAGAGAGCTGGATTATAGTCAGAGCCATAATTGGGTCATTATGCACAGAGACATTGCCTCTCCCCATAACTGATGGCCACCCCCAAAATGCAACTCCCACAAGCCTCATGGGCGGATGACAGGAAGAAGACTAAGGATGGTACCAACACGGGCTGTATACACGCTATTTACATAACTGATAAAATATAATAAAGAGAAAAACAAACGTTAAAAAACACGTCAATACGTGTCCTCCATATTTACTAATTCCCTGAAGTAAGAGTGCATTAAGTGGAATCCTAGATGATCATTTAAAAGGATGTGTATAAGTACATTGAAAATAATCAAGGAAGGGCCTGGAAAGATGGCTCAGCGGCTAAACCACTTGCCTGTGAATCCTAAAGAGGTGTTTGATCTGTCTGCAGAACCCACAAAACCAGGTGCACAAAGCTGACACAAGTGTAAGGCTGAACAAGTGCCTGGCATTTTATTGTAGTGGCTGAAGGCTTGGCATGCCAATCCCCCTCTCTCTCTTTCTCTGTTAAAAAAAAAAAAAATCAAAGGGGCACAAGTAAATGCCTTAAAAATTCCAAACTAAAACAGGCAACGGCTGGAGAGATGGTTTAGCAGTTAACGCATTTGCCAGCAAGGCCAGTGAATTCTGTGTGCATGAACAGACACAAGACAAGGCAATGCATGCGATTTGAGTTCATTTGCAGTGGCTGGAGGCACTTGACTGCCCATTCTCACTCTCCCTCTTTGCCTCTTTCTCGCTGTCTCTCAAATAAATAAATAATTAAAGTTTAAAAAATATATTTAGAAAATGAGAAAACAAACTAATAACTCTATGAAATAAGGAATTAGTACAGGATATGAAAGTGGAATTCAGCAAGAAGTTAAAAAGAAGAAAGAAAAACCTCAGAAATGGAATAGGAAAATGAGCACTTTCAATTGTTCTTATCTGTGACAAAATAGACTTGAGACAATATCTGTTAAGAAACATCTACACACCACACTTAGGAGCATTGTGTTTTATGTTAAAATTATACAATACTATGGGTGCTAGGGATATGGCTCAGCAGTTAAAGTCTTCTTTTCAAAGTTGCTGGCCAAAGATTAGTTGCAGAATACCCACATAATACCAGGTGGACAAAGTAGTGCATACATTTGGAGTTCGTTTGAAGCATCGAGAGACCCTGGCATACCTATTCTCTCCCTCTCCATCTCAAGTAAGTAGGTAACATACTCTGAGAATAATGACATGGGCTATCCACGACAAATAGCATTTGGTGATACGAGTACCCTAGTGTCACTAATGGATAGTTGAGCCAGACCAAAAAGATAAATAAATAAATAAAAATAAGAATAAGCAGGGAAACATCTGAGTTTGAAGACTTTACAGACAAATGATCCAACAAATATTTATATGCCATGCCTTCCAAATACCACACTATACACATTCTTCTCAGGAGGCCATGAACATTCAAGCAAAGTAGATGATATAATAGCTCACAATGTGAGCCATCACAAGTAGTGGGTATTTGAAATGATTTCTTTTACCTTAGTAGAGATGAAGAACCAAGAAAACCTAAAGAACATATGCAAACACATGGAGCTTGAACAATATGCTACTGACCGATATGTGGGTCATCAATGAGCTCAAGAATGAGAGAAATTCATTCCTAGAATTGAGTGAAAATGCACATTCCAAAACCATGGTAAAAGTCACAGCATTTTTAGGGAGGAACATTGCAGGGATGCATGCCTACTTTAAGAAAACAGAGGAAGTTTAAATAGATAACTTAATAACGCAGCTTAGCTCCTTGGAAAATGAAGAATAATTGAAACTCCAATAGCTGAGGGAAAGAAATAATCAAGATCAGTGCAGACATTAATGATGCGGATATAAAAATACAATGAAACCATGTTCTTTCAAAAGATAACAAAGGTCAGCAAACTCTACCCACAATAGCCCAAAGGAAGGGAAGTCGCTAGTTAATGCCAGAAGGGTTGAACAAAAGGATATATCACAACAGAGTGCCATGGACTTCATTAAATCATCAGAAAAAAAGGGATGGAGGGAACTGAACAGAGTTTTCAAAGAAAGAAATACAAATGGCCAATAAATACCTTAAATATTGTTCAACTAGTTTAGCTATAACAGAATGTAAACTAAAATTGCTTAGACATCCCATCTCACTCTTGTCAGCATGGCCATCCTGAAAAAAACAAAATCAGAAACAAGAACAACAACAGAGAAACAAATGAGGGCTGGAAAGATGCTTTACCTTTTAAGGCACTTGGCAGTGTAGTATAAGGACCCAAGTTTGATTGGGCAGAACCCTTTTGAGCCAGATGCACATGGTGGGCTACATGCATTTGCACTTCACTTACACTGGCTAGAGGCCCTGGTGTGTCCATTCTCTCCCACCCCCTACCTCTCTCTCTCTCTCTCTCTTTTTCTTTCAGACTGATCAATAAGTAAATGTTAATAAAAAATGTTTAAAAATGAAATGACAGTGAATGTGGGTGAAGGTGGGGAAACATGAACCCTCATGGACTGTTGTCCCAAGTATTAACCTCGTAGAGACTATGGAATTGAATATAGAACTTCCTCAACAATGTAAGACTAGGTCTACCATTTAACTCACATATACCACTACTGGTCATGTACCCTAAAGATTCTACTCTTGACTCTAGAGATTCTTGTTCAGCCATTACATATGCTTGGCATATCTCAGTTGTAATTAACCAGGAATATGTGGCTTATTTCTTGTCATTATTACTTAGCAGCATTCCACCCACTAGAGTGGTGGGTAAGAAAAGGCCACATTCCCTGCTACGTCTATGAAATGGGACAATGCCTGCCTGGCTAAGACCCACATGCTGTTTGGTGTGTCCCAAGCTCCTGATCTGGGAAATGCTCCATTTCCCTTGCCTCTGGAGATGCCTAGACTTCTCCTGTACTCTGAGAGCACAAGTGAATTTCTCATGGTGCAGGAAAGTTATCTGTTCAAGAAAATTATACCTTTATTTGTTTTGCGGCAGGGGTCATGGTGGGAGACAGATTGGGAGGGAGAGATTGTGTTTGTATAGGTGTGCTGATGGCTTCTACAGCCTGACAGAAACTCCAGATGCATGTGGCACTTTGTGTATCTAGCCTTATGTGATTACTAAGGAATCAAACCCAGGCCAGCAGGCTTGGCAAGTAAGCACCTTCAACCACTGATTCTTCTCTCCCTCCAGGTGGTCCATGTGGTCCATGAGAGGTGCACATGAATTCCCTCTGCTGGCCATGAAGTCATTCACTCTTTTTAATCAGGTACTTGATCTCTAACACCAATCTGAAAAAAAGCTGTGCCATACTGTTTGCTAATGATCCTTGATATTAATGTTTCCTACATCAGTTCTCATACTGCGCACTGACTGGAAGGTATATTGCTGTGTGATATCTCAGTGGATGAGAACCAGGACATTCACATCCTCAACTCCTGTGTTTGTCCAGGAGATTTCATTTTACCAACCTGGTCAAGGGAATGTTACACCTTGTAGCTGGACCGTGAAGACAGAGGTTTAAAGGCTGTTTCCAATGTCCTAACTAATGCTCTGATGCTTCCTGTGCCCAAGTGACAGGGAGATGTAGTCAGAGATCTGAACACACCCTGCCCCTTCTGCTCAAGACAGAAGTCTCTTCCCCTTTCTCCTTTTTCTTTCTGTCCATATATTTGGTGAGAAAACTTTAAGAGGAATAGATGGCCATGGTAGGAAATATAGTCATAAACTTTTGAAAGGCAAAAGGAGCAGGGTTTTCATTTGAATGGCGACACTTTACAACTCATAATACTATTCTGTGTGGGTTGGTCCCAGTTAGGCCTGAGTCATGAGAAATACTTAGCATCTGATGGTGGGTGCAGAGTTCCTTGTCAGGTGAACAGGATGGAG